>JAFJYJ010000106.1:1297500-1581974 GCA_019022615.1 Acacia melanoxylon
TCTCTAGCTTTGCTAGTCGATCAGGATGTGGAGTTGTAATAAGGGATGAAGATGGTAGTTGGGTTGCTGGTTTTTCACATTTCATAAGATTCTGCAGTCTCCTCGAAGCAGAAGAATGGGCGGTTATTAAGGGTTTCAACCTTGCTTGGGATCTTGGATTTCGAAGGGTTATCTTAGAGTCAGATTCAAAAGAATTAGTTGACATGTTAGCTGATGATTGTATGGTTAACAGAGGGAATCTGCTGTTCTGGACGATAAAGGAGCATTTGAAGAAAAGATGGGAGTTAAGATTCAGGTTCATTTCGCATGAACTCAACTCTGTCGTTGACGAGTTAGCCAAACAGGGTCTGTCTTCGGGGGTTGGCTATGGTCCTCTTCCTTTTCCATCATCTTCCTCATCTCAGCCGTTGGATTGAAATCTTAACCGTTCAGATCTAATATTATATAAAAGTATTTTTTATATATATATTTTTAATAATGTAATATATTTTTTAATATAAAAATAATATTTTTATAAAATATTAAATCGAATCGTTGATTTCAATCCAACTAGTGAGATTGGAAGAGGATAGGAAGTGGATGGAAGGGGAAGAGGATGGGAGCCACTCCCCTGTCTTCGTCTGTGTTTTTCGATAGCTGCCCTGAGTTCTATTGGCTTTGGTTTCTCATGAGAAAATGGGATTAATTTCCCATGTAACCCCTTTTACTTTATGAATAGTTAAATCTTTGATATATATATATATATATATATATATATATATATATATATATATATATATATATATATATATATATATTTATTTATACCAAACAGCATAAATTTCATTCGTTGTTGGGGTTTTCCAGTCCGTTAAAACTTGCTGCGAGATGATGCATCGCTCAGAACGAGGGGGGAAATATTCCAAATATATAGGACACATTACTCCCTCCAATCTTTTTTATAACAACCCGACAAAAATTGTTTCAATATTTAATGATTTTTTTTTTCATTTTTACCCCTCTTTAATTATATGTATCGTATTAATTAAATAATGGGATTAAGATTTCTCCAGTCACTGGAGATAAGGTTCTCTCCAGGGACCCTAAAACTACATCGTTTTATATGTATACACACACATAACTTAATCCCATATATGTATCTGTTAAAATGTTTTCAGCATCCCAAACGATCAAGCAAGCTGTACTCATCAATGCGCTTTGATCAAAATAAGGATTTTAAAGTAGTGGACAAAGAAGTCTGATTAAAACACTCGCGTCTTGCTTAGTCTGGCTGGAGCCATTGATCGCCTTCGCCTGTCTGGAACGTGGAATCCGCCGCCGCCGCCACTTATCTTCTCCGGCGATTCCCATCGCCTCAGTACTATATATCTTAAAATTCTTTTTTCCCTTTAAATTTGATCTTCTCCGGCGATTCCGTCGCCTCAGTACTGTATATCTTAAAATTCTTTTTTCCCTTTAAATTTGTGTGTTCTATGTATGTCTTTGATTGAAAATTTATTAGTTTGGTTAAAGGTTGCGAGATCTGATTGTCTTCTTCCTAGCTCCGATCTTTCTTTTGATGTTGCTCTCTTTTCCAATCCCTCCATTAATTGTGCTTTCCGAGTTCCATCACAACTTCATCATTCGTTGTTTGTAATTTCAGTTATATGTGTGTGTACATGTAAAACGATGTAGTTTTGGGGGTCACTGGAGATAACATTATCTTCAATGACTGGAGAAATCTTAATCCCTTAAATAATTATATGTATTGTATTAATTAGAAGGTTCCTTAAATAATTATATGTATTGTATTAATTAGAAGGTTGGTGATACTTATTTACTTCATTTCTCTCTCTTACTTACCCCTATAAATAAAGACATATTTGAAAAATAAAACTTACTTTATGACATACTTATTATTTCTAACTAATTTTAACTATTTTTTTAAGCCGCTTAATTCGGTTATTAAACTCTTATAAATAAGAGTGAGAGAGTATTTTCTAAGGGAAGACTAGCTGAATTTGACCTATTAATTTGCTTAATGAAAAGTTATTGTCCTCAAGCATTCAGTTTCTTCAGCCTCGTCCGTTTAGAACCACCGATAATTGTTAATATATACTTTTATCTTGAGTCATTAGCCATATCTAATGCATATATTTGCAAATGCAAGACTCTTAAAGGATAAAGTTCATGAGAACAAGTAGGCAGCACTACTATATAAATCAAGCATTCAGACATGTGGTTGTGCAGTGTAAAAAAAAAAAAGGAAAAGAAAAGAAACAAAGAAACAAAGAGGTCCTCAAGTGGGTGTATCCTGGCCCTTGTGTTGATGGACAGCCTCTAGACGTTTCTTGGCCCGATGAACTTTTGACTGAAGGTAGAAACTTCCACTCTTGGCGTTGTTTTCAAACAAACTGTCATATCTCTGCACAGAGGAATGTTTCAGAAATCGCCGCATAGCAAATAGGTAAATAAATGAAAACAAGCCAAACTATAAAACAGTTGCTAACCTTCACAATCTCTTCCCAGGGGGTCTTCTCCGTCACGCCAAGAATCTGCCGAGCTTCTTGCTCTGTCATGACTTTTTTAGCACTGCGAATGGTATTCTGTATTGTCTCTTGTGCAACACCATTTTTTGAGGCATCTGCAACAACTTCTTGTCAAGAACATGACAGAATAAACAGCCACAAAATATTGTTTGGGGCACGGTGAACTGAATTCCTCCATGGCATGATAAGGACTCTACTAAGAGATATATTTATCAATTAACTTCAACGGACCCCACAGATTATAGTGTAAATGATTGATTGGTAGTGGTTACATCTAAAACTTCCAAGGAGATCTCTAAATTCTTTGTAGAGACCGAAATTTTCAATCTTATAGGGTTGAAGATCATCTGATCAACTCTCATTAATGACTCCTCCAACCTCCTTCTTTGTGCATATCCTAATCAACTTCATCCATTTTCTATCATATTCTCCTCGAGAGGTGCCATAATAACAGTCAATTAAAAACAATTTAGAACCTATCATTAAACTAGCTTTAATCAAGTACATGCAAAGACTTAATAAACCTGAGGAATTTTTTTAATTTTTTTGCCGGATAATATAAGAAACTCACTAGCAAGAGCTTGACGATATGCTTGAACAAATGCTCTTGCCAATATACCTCCGCCCATCACAATTAGGTTTGCGAGAATCTTTGCAGCCTGGGTAAACAATTGAATCAAACGTAAGATCATATTCAGAATCTGGAATATTGTCTAGACAAATATTTCCCTAGCAGGTATAGGGTTGTAAAAAGGAAATTTACAGATAGTAGATTCTATCAACTGCCATCTACTTCCAAGACCAACACCTCCACGCTCTTACTTTCAAAATGAGATTATTCATCAATTAAACTTTCACATGATTATTTCAGTTACAATTATAAGCAAATATACTTCAGGTTGGTTCAGTGAAAACAATAGAAAACACATTAGATTTAAATGAGAATGAGACACTTTAAATCACTACAAATCAGAACTGATATTCAAGCCAAGCCACTAAGAGGAGCCTACCACTCTTTGAGCAAAAACTTTCATCATATCAAGTCAACATAATCTCCACTCTCCATCCTACCACTCTATTTCCTTCAAAACTGGAGAAGAAAATTGAAAACAAGTAATCTCATAAAACTTACCATAGCAAAAGAATCAAACAAAAAACTCTTAGAGACCAAAGGCTGAACTTTCTTCTGTGAATTATGGATATGAGAAGTTTATGTTTTCCCTGCAATCAAAGTGTTTTAGAATCAGTAACTAATTCATGAATCGCAAAGATGCTATTAGATTAGCTCAGTAGAAGAATGAAATGGGCAGTCTGTGACTGGGCAAAATGGAAAGAATGAATGTTGTGTCCTTTATATTCATATACGAACGTTACATATATATACAAGATAAGAGAGCCTCAATAGTAATGGCTCATAATGACTAATAATGACTATTAATGAAGATTATTCTTAATCCCTATAAATCAGGGATTCCTATAAATCTAATAATGACTATTAATGAAGATTATTCCTAATCCTACAAATCAGGGATTCCTATAAATCATAATACAATTTGCTATGTAATCCCCAGTTCACACTTCTCAATGCCAGAAAATATCATTAATTTGTATAAGATCTTCAGAGACTATAAATCTAAAAACTGCCCTGCAGCACATATTTGCAAGGGATCATAAACTCATGTATCCACAGAGCAAAACAACAAAGGATAAATGTAATTTATTGTATGACACTAGTTTGCAGCAACAAAAAAAGAATATATTCCAAACCATATCATACCACTTGAACCCTAAGTTTTGAAATTCACAAATCACAAATTAATGATTCTAATCACCTCTGACCATGATCCACCCCTCTAATGTGGATTCCAAAACATGGCCGAGACCAACTCCTATCAAATTTCGCAAAAAGGTGAAAGGCAAAGGAAGGAGAGCAAGCAGGAACCACGACCAAGGAAGCAAAATACCTGAAGGAAAGGACAGAAGACAACCAGGAAGCAGGACCAGAGCTCGAGCTCACAAAGGCACGAAGAAAAACAAGGGAGCACCAGCGCGAACGAGCTTCACGCGCACAGGAGAGATGACAACGGAGACCTCGGTGGTGAACGACGGTGACCTTCGGAGGTCGGAGGACCTACGGCGACGAGGGAAGGAAGGAAGGAAGGAATCGGGGTTTGATCAAAACAAAGGAGCAGAAAATACGCACACAAAGGACCTAAGGCTAAAGGCCTGTTTGTTATTTAAGGAAGGAAAGGAATTTAGAGGAGGGAAAGGAATAGAATGGAAAATTGAGAGGGGACTTGAAAATTCTCAATTCTCTTCTGTTTGGTAGACATAGAAATTGAGATGGAAGATGATAATTTAAAAAAATAACAATTAAAATTTAAGTTTTGAAATGTCCAAAATATCCCTTGCCCTAAAAAAAACCTTCCCCCTTCTTTATCCTTGCAACCGGTTCGACTGCACAAAAAAAGGGAAAAAAAAATATAGTCTCCTTCTACTCCTGCAAATCGACAAAGCAAACCAAAAAAATTTCAATTTCAGAATTTCAGTTTCAGATCTCCTTCATCCCTGCAACCGAAACAAATAAGCACAAAAAAAAGTTCCAAATCCCTTCTTCATCCCTGCAACCCGACGGCAACACAAAAAGGAAGGCGGGATTTGCTTAAAGGAGGGGTCGACGGGATTTGCAGAAGGAGGAGGAAGCGGCGTCGGCGTCGGCAGCAACAACGAAGAAGACAGATGGATTGAAGAAGAAGGGGGTTATTTGAGAATCTTCCCAAGGAAAGATCGTTTCCATCCGAAAATGGAAGGAAGTCATCTTCCCATGAATGAAGGAAGATGATGACTGCTTAGGAAGATTAGATCCGGGAAGATGGCGCATCCAAACAGGTTTTTAGAAGGAAGATGATGAATCTTCCCTCCCCTCCCTCAATCGTCGGCGTAACAAACGGGTCCTAAGTTGTTAAGTTATTCATGAAATATTTTATAATATCTTGAGAAAATTAAAATAAACAACTTAGAGAAAATAATATTTATTATAAAATATTATAAAAATTATATTTACTTGGAAGGACCGAACATCATAATAAATATTTAAAATTACTAAATCGCCCCTAATCAAACAATCAAACCTCATATATTACTCTTGTATTCATAATTACAAAATAACTAAAATTAAAACTGCCTGATATGATCATATCTTTTTTTTAAAAAAAATATATTATTTAATTAACAACTGTAAAACTCATATTTTTTTCTTTTTTTTTTTCACCAATATATATCATCAAGTTGCTTGATTTATATTATCAATTATATCAATTAAGCTTTTTTTATAAAAATAAAAACTAAAATTATTTCATATTTTTAATGATATAATAGGTTAATTATATTTTTAAATTTTATTAACATTACATGAATTTTTCAACCCACATAAATTGCTTCTAAAACAAAATAAATCATACAAACTTTCTTGGTTTAACATATATGATAAATTATAAAAGACCTTGAATTTTATTAAAATTATATAATTCCATTTTTAATAATTTTTTTTATTATAAAAACGTTATAATTTTTATAAATTGAAGAATTCGTAATTTTCATAGATATATATTCAAGTTGTGAAAAATAAAAATTGAGAAAACTGTTATTTAATTTAATGAAACTTAGAATATTGTATTAGTTTTAAAAATAAAATAGGGAAGAGAATGTAGGAATGAATGTAGAAGATTTTGTTATGGACATTTTAATACTTTTAATTTTCTAGTTTTATATTTAGTCCTTCTAAATAATTACAATTTTTATAGTATGTCTTTATTTCATAGATCGGTTACCGATTCTAAAACACGATTGCAGGGTAAAAGTAACCTTCTCATATCCATAAAATCCTCAATTCTCATGAGAGAATTTAGGCTTTAGTGCCTAAGAGGTTTTTTGGTTGATTGTTTTGTTATGTTAAGTTTTACGATATTACTGGTAAATTTTCTTGCTTAAAGGGTGAGGCTCCTCTTCACTTAACTCTAATGTGTTTTTTATTACTATCACTTGACCAACTTTGAGTATATTTGCTTATAATTTTAACTAAAATAAAAATAATCATGTGAAAGTTTAAGTGATGAATAATTTCATTTTGAAAGTATGAGGGACAAGGTGTGGTATTGGGAGTAGATGGCAATTGATAGAATATACTCCTTCCGGTTTTAATTATAGGAACATATTTAGGGGTTGGTCTTTGTCCTAATTATAAGACCAAATTTTAACTTTTGTTAATTTCTTCCTAAAATACCCCTATTGATACTTTCTCAATAATAATTAAATATAATAATAATAATTTAATAATGCACCTATATATTCTATAAAGTAAGTAATGTTTGCAACTCATTAATATCACCTACACCCCAATTCTACTTTTTTTTTAATAAAATAATTTTGAATAATTTTTGTCATACTTTTCTCATATCACCTCTACTAATACTTCATTCACAATAATTAATTTAACAACACGCTTATATTCTATCAAGGGAAAGATTCTACTTTCTTTTTTATTTTTAAATAAAATAATTTTAATATTTTTTAAAAATATTTTCCTATAACTATCGGTTCAAAGTGATTGATTTTTTTCCTAAAATAACCTAATAAAATATTAATTTCATTATCTTTTTTCCATGGCTAAAAAAATAACATTGCATTTGTATTGTGCCCAATTAAATAGATGATCTCTTGATAGAAAAAAAAATCTTTGAAAAAATCCATGGAAAATATACAAATATATATATATATATATATATATATATATATATATATATATATATATATATATATATATATATATATATATATATATATATTTAAAATTCATGTATTGATGTCGGAGTATAATGTATACAGAGATGACACACATATTAAAACAATAGCGGTACGCTATTCAGATCTCGTGTGAGGATGCCTAACATGCGCAAGGTCTGACAAGTAACATATAAATGGTTGATAGCCTTTGTTACACTATATATATTTTGCTGATGCCATTTTTTAAGTTTTAACTAAGGATATTTTTAGGAAAGTGAATATAATTAACTAATTTAACTATTATCTTTAATCTCTTCAAAATCTGATAAATAGCTCCTATAATTAGGACCAGAGGGAGTATTATTTTTAAATTTCCTTATCATGAGTAATCATGTTTCTAATCGATGAATGAAAGATGAGCAATTCATTCTCATTTCAATATTTTATATGGTATCAGAGAGTCTCCTTGATAACGATATTAGGCGAGCTGCTACTTTTACTTCTTGCTTCATTTTTAGTTATGAATTACTTCAAGTCCTGGTGTGAACGAACTAGTTATCAAATTTTGAAACAATAGATACATTTGGAAGAGAAGGAACGGAAAGAGTAGGCTTTGACTATACTGATTAATGGGTGTAATATCTCTTGAAACATTAATACAATGTATTGTTTCTATTCAACAATTAATCACACCCAGCTGAGCGAATCTCTCAAAGTTATAAGATAAATATGTGCTGCAACTGATATATTATACTCACATTTTTTCGGGCTGTTGGGTTGTTATGAGATTATTTATCAACTAAGTTTTCAAATGATCACTGGCATTAATTTTAGAAGGGGAATTTTTCTTTGATTGTTGTGTTTAAAATTTCAGTTCTTGCAACGTTTTTGGAAGACCATACAGATAAAGATATGCAAATGCACAAGTTTACTAATAACATCTTGGAAGCCTATAGGTTAACTAATTGAATTTATTGCCCAAAAAAAAACTACCTGAATTTGAAATATACTAAATAAAAACTAGGAAGTCATCACATGTACTCTTTATCTGAAGAGGTATCGGTCACCCTTACACTATATTTAGATTTTTTTTTGTACTAAAATTCTTCAAGCCGAAGAAAAAACTCGGAAAATTTTTTAGGGTTAAGGAGCGTTCAGAACCACGAAGTTTGCCCCAAAGAGCGTCCAGTACCACGAAGTTTTTTTTGGAGCGCCCAGTACCACGAAGTTACGTTTTGGGAGCGCTCAGTACCACGGCCGTTAGTTGACCGTCAACTTGGATAGAATGTTGACGTGGCGATGATGTGGCACTGACACGCTGACGTGGACAATGACGTGGAATAAAAAAAAAAAAATAAAAATTAGAAAAAAATTCAAAAAATTAGGAAACAAAAATTAAAATAATTAGAAAAAAAAAATCAAAAAATTAAAGGGAAAATTCCAAATAAATACTATTTGAATTTGTACAGCCCCCGAAGTGACACGACGACGTGGAATAAAAAAATTTAAAAAAATAGAAAAAAAAAAATAATTGAAAAAATTAGGAAAAAAAAAAATTCAACTAATTAGAAAAAAAATTCAACTATTTGTCCTTAATTTTTACGGGAAAATATGCCTTTACTTCCAAATATTAACCTTTTAATTTATCCGGGCTAAATTTCCTATAATTGATTCCTTATAATATTTTTAATATCCTAAACTCAAAATTTAGGATGTTTCAATTTATTTTTTATTTTTTTATTTTATTTATTTAACACTAAAGGGTAAAAGGGTAATTTGACCCGAATTTTCATATCCCTCAAATAGTATTTACAAATTCGACAGAGACTTCGGGTTTGTACAAATTCAAATAGTATTTATTTGGAATTTTCCCTTTAATTTGTTCCTAATTTTTTGATTTTTTTTTTAATTATTTGATTTTTTTTCAAATTATTTTAATTATTTGGAATTTTTCCTTTAATTTGTTCCTAATTTTTTGAATTTTTTTTCTAATTATTTTAATTATTTTCGAATTTTTCAATTTTTTCCTAATTATTTGATTTTTTTTTCTAATTATTTTAATTTTTTCTGATTTTTTTTCCTAATTATTTCATTTTTTGATTTTTTTTTTCTATTTTTTTAAAAAAAATTATTCCACATCATCGTGTCGTCTTGCGTCGTCAAGATTCCATCCAAGTTGACGGTCAACTAACGATCGCAGACGGACGCTCCCAAAACGTAACTTCGCAGACGGCGCATTTCCAAAAAAAACTTCAGCAGACGGACGCCTCCTTTGGACAAACTTCGTCTTTGAAAGACTCCTTAACCCAATTTTTTATAATATGAAAAGTCATTTTGACAACACGAAAAGCCCTTTTGACAATAATATTTTCATAGGAAAATTTTAACAATATAAAAAGTCATTTTAACAACGAGACTTTTTTTATATTGAAATTCCGTAATTAATATGATAGGGGATTTAGAGTTAAGACTTTTTTGATTTTTTTTCTTGAGACCTTACTAATATTTTCCCTATAAAGAATTTCAAAAATACTAAAAGACAAAATTGCGCTCCTAATATTCGTAAAATCTAAAAATCAGAGAAACGTGAGGGCTTAATTTATACTTTTAAAAATAAAATGATATAAATACCCTGACACACATATTAAAAAACCGCCATTTTATCCTCCTACCCCTATTTTGTCAAAAACATTGATGGCGGTCGAGCCACCCGCGCTTTTCAATACCTATAATACAACAAACATAAGTTTTCCTAGTTTCAATATCTTTCGGTTTTAAGAATAAAAAAGATGGGCCAAAGAAATAAAAAGACAAGAAGTTTCAATACCTTTCGGTGGTTTTAAGAATAAAAAAGATGGGCCAAAGAAATAAAAACACAAGAAGTTTCAATATCCTTCGGTGGCATGCCGCATGAACAAAAACGATAGGCTAAGGTGTTAATTTATTTAGGAAATTATTGCGGAGGAGTAATGGTATTTTGAAAGTTTTATTAGGTTTAATATTACCTTGAAAGCATTAAAATGAAGCAATATTGACCTTTTCTATTAAAAAAATTATCGGCCAACGTAAATTTTTAAATGTATGGGACAACATTGCTATGTTTTAAATCTTTTATAGTAACGTTGAATCAGAAAAAACTTTCAGGGTAACGTTGTTTTTCAGCAAAAGCTTATAGAACAAATTTGTAGCTTAATCCAAAAAAAAATTGACCCAAGAAATAAAAAGATAAGAAAATTATAAACATCTTCTCTCTGAGGAACAAAGAGAGATCATAAACCTTCAAAATTCGAATACAAGTCTCACCACAAACTGACTTGATTCATATATTTCACAAAAAGAATTGGACAAAGAGAAAGTAGCAGCAAAAAAAAAAGGGAGAAATTAAAGACTTATTTGGAAAACACTACAAAATGTCAACGGTTCGCCCTCAATTCAATGGAATCATACAGAAGCAGCACCAAGAAAACATCCGACCTTATATGCACCGACACATCACATACACGCACGTTACTTCTTCTTCATCTTCAACCTCCCTTCCTCATCACAACCATAATCCCATCACCGTAGCCCCAACAATGGCCCCCCACATCTGTTTCACGCTCATCGCCGCAGAGTCATCCGCAGGAGACGCAGGTCCCTCAGCCGCTTTCTTCTTTGAGGCTTTCGTCTTGGCCGATGCAGGTGCCGGCGCCGGTGCCGGAGTCTTGGCCTCGAAGAAATCCCGGGGGAGAAGCACCTTGTCCACTTGGTAAACCGCTAGCTGGCTATCTGTATACACGGTCCCACCAACGGTGGCATTGACAACGCCGGTCGTCATGTTGACTTGGTTGCCGGAACCCGTGACGTTGAGGGCCAACCGATCCGCATCCGCCCCGGCCTGCGTTCTCACCGGGTTGCTCAAAGTGTCAAAATTTGATAGGGAAACCAATGTGGGCAATATGTGAAACTGAACGAGCTCATTCTTCTGCTGGTCGTTGAGTGAATTGAGGAATCCCGATTTGAGGCTGGAGAAGGCATTGTCGGTGGGGGCGAAAAATGTGATGCCACCACTTGAAGTCAAAAGCTGTGAGTTTATTTGGTTAGCCACTTGGGTCGTCTTGAGAAGACGGATCAGAGTGGTGAATCCTCCAGCCTTGTTGAGGATTCTGATGATGTCTGTGGGAGGCGACGACGGGGTAGGAGCAGGAGCTGCCGCAGGTGACTGAGCCGAAGAGGTGGAGAGAAACAGAGCAAGCAGAACAAGTGAGAGGAGCTTCATTATGGTGGTGATTGTCGTCAACAATGGAGTGATATCTGTGAGTGTGAGTAGTGGTGGAAGAAAGGAGGGGAATTTATGGAGGTTTAGGGAAGGGGTTATCTTAAAGTTAGGACTAAAAAAGGTTAGTGGTTAGGATCTGTGAGTATACATCAGAATCAGATGAAAGGTGGTGCGTCAAAGCATTACAGAGAGAAAGGGTGTGATTTGAGTAGCCAGTTGGATATTGCTTGGGAAGGAAGGTAACACAGTGACAAATAAGGATGGAAAAGAAAAATAATGATTGCGTAGCATTTACTTGTTCATATTCTCAAATTATAAAAATGCAAAGAACGAAAAGGAACAGGAAAAAAATGGAAAATTGCTTGCCATAATCTTAAGAAAGAAGGCTTTTGGCCAGAAAAAAACTAGAGTTTGATGATGAACTCAACCCCATGGATGTTAGCCCATCACCTACGATGAGAATAGCTACTTACTCGGTGTTGATTGTGTGTGGGTCACCTCTGCTTCTTAACCAGTAGTAATTATGATAATTACTCTCCCTAATCAGGGAAAAGCGACAGCTTTTAAAATATTATTACAAGCTTTATTGCTTTAGCAGATCATATATTTATTTCCTCCTTTTTATATGCCATGATCTTTCTGATGAAAAAAACAGAGTATTCATCGTTGAATCTTAACCAATCAAACAGGGTGTAATTGAATAGCTAAAAAGTTTGATATTATTTTAAGACTTCGGGCAAAACCAAACTGGGTGATGATTTCTTTATAAAGAAAATAAAGGTTGACATGAAATATTTGCTATTCGCAGCTGAGCTTAGCGTTAGGTATTAATCATTAAATGTAGAGCTTTATAATTAACAACTCATTTATAACAAACAAACAAAAAGTAGAGGTTTAGAATAATATATAATTCTAATATAAAAAATGTTGGTTTCAGTAATAAATCCATTTGGTCAGAATCCAATTAATTGGTTTCGATTTCATGTAGTGTAAATAAAGTCAAATTGGACTTTTGCAAAAGACTGGAGGCAAAATGACAAATAGTTAAAATTTACCATCAGATGTAAGATACACGAACTGAAACGAAATTGACACTTTCTCTTGGACTTCGACCTTTCCACATTCTCCATTGCAGCTTCAGTTCAACGTTATATACCAAGCGCATGTTTAAGATTTCTAGAAGTGAGAATTTTGTCTGGACTGATAGAAAAATGCTTAAAAAACACTTTTTTGTGCTTTCAAACGAGTACCAATTCTACGACACCATGTTATTTTGATAACTAGTTACTAGTGCTTGAAAAAGCCATGAGGAGGCCCAAGAAAAACTGGTACAAGGAGGATCGAAGCCATAACCTCACCTCGCACTTTTCGGGAGCATCTATGTCTTCAGGCCACAAGACCATGGGCATGTGATATATACGATGTAGTCATGAAATACACTTGTATCAGATATGTATCAGCACTTGTTATCAGATATGTATCAGCACTTGTTACTTGATAGGTACATCTCAATAAAGACAACACCAAGAAAAACATAAAGAACTATTAATTATTATATATGGCACAACCACCATGGGGTTTAATTTAACAGGCCAGCGACCGCGCAAATAGACTTCGCCATCGATGAAATATACATCTATACTACCCATCATATTATGATCACAAGTACACCTTGACCTAGTCACTGGAAAAAGAATACAAGAAAATTAGACCCTGGGACATTGAAAGAGATGTATGAACTAAGAACTAAGAGAACCCCTAAACAAATGTGTATTAAATAATGCGTCCATATCGTGATACAGAACGTGAGAAGGTTGCATAAATTACACGCTTGGCTTCTTCTTCATTTACATGCTAAACTATTTCTAACCACCATTTACACTGGAATTTCTCTCCCTTAAGGCATCCTCTGCTTTTATTTTCTCCGGAACAAAATCTAAACAAGCAAAAGCAATATAAACAGCCTTGTCAATTAAAGCAAAGTAAGCATTGAGAACTTCAACTATCAGATGTTAGTATATTATAGTAAGAAGGCATTGGGATATGAATAAGAATTACCTGATAGAAAGTCGTATCTGCTCTGCTTACTTACAACAGACGCTGAAAACAAATACAAGCGTCTTAGAAACTGATAATGTTTAACCAACACAGAGTTGTTCTAGGGGAGTAAGGCCCCGCTAGATCCCTCTTGGTCTCGACTTCGAGTCCCAGAAGAGACACATGTATGGAAAGGGGAAATCACGAATTCCGAACCGGATACCAGATAATAACATCAAAACAAAACAAAACTGATAATGTTTAATGACATAAATGCAAGCACCAATATCAATTTTAACGAGTAAAAAAATATTTCTGCACTAGTTTTGGGCCTTATAAGTTATGACATTATGAAGATTTATGATGAGTGTTTTAGGTTTCAGAACAACCGAAAACAATTTTAGGACTGGGTATATTGAGTTTTTGACCTCACACCCCATCTCAGTTTGTCCTACCAAGAGGCTACAATGTAAGAGTTGACAATATTCCTAAACCCCATCAATAAAACTAAAGGCTAGCAGCCATTGAAAGATAGTTCCAAATTCATCGAGTCGTGAGTGAGTTGTGCTTCACTCTTCTCTCTTGAACCTTGTTGTCGTCTTTTCTTATTATGTTTCTTTTTTGCCCCCAATAAAATGATGCCAATATTCCCCTCAGTAAGAGTTGGAAATCATTGTTACAGCTTCAGCGGACATAGTAGTCCAGAAAAAGAGCAATTGTTCCTTCAAAATAGATGAAGTTGACTGATTTTACTAAAACCTCGTACCATTTAGACCAAGCCTAAGTCAGAACCAAAGGATGGTGATGAACCCATAGCTGTGGCAAGATATGGTTCTGCATGGTGAAATTGCTTCTGTTGAAGATGCTCAGACAGAACGCAGGCAACAGATGGAAAGCAGATGTTATTTAATCACTGTATAGAAGAAACAGTCAAGAACATTAGATCTAACTAAATGTTTCTATTTTCTAGATGCC
Organism: Acacia melanoxylon; assembly: GCA_019022615.1. NCBI lineage: Eukaryota > Viridiplantae > Streptophyta > Magnoliopsida > Fabales > Fabaceae > Acacia > Acacia melanoxylon. The sequence goes on from JAFJYJ010000106.1 coordinate 1,312,081, forward strand.
TAAATCTACATTCTTAGGGGAGAGCTTCGCCTAGCTACCATTGATGGATTTGATATGACATAGTTGTTTGCCCATGATCTCTAGTAAAAAATTGATTATTGGTACAATATCCTTAACTGTAGTAGAAAGAATTAGATTTTACCAATTACTTTAAAAGACATTGGTAGACAGAATCAGACAACCTTAGACTCAAAAGTATAAACATGAATATTAGTATTGATCATCACTCTCCTCCCATTGCCCTCCCAAAAAAGAAAATCATCCTTATACAAGGAACTTTACTGGGGCAGTCCAACTTTCGTAAGTAAGAAGAAGGTAAAATTGAGTGTCTAATAATTCATAAACAAATGTTTTTCTTTAATTTCCTTGTTGCTAAAAGAGACATAAATGATAATTTAGCAAAAGGTCTTTGGACCATAGTAAGTCAACAGATAGGGTTAACAACCATGAATAATTTAGCAAGAGATGGAGATTACAAAGGTGTTTGTAAGCCAGAGATTTTTTTCGATCTCGAACACAGGTAGCATGACTGTCCCGCGTAAATTGTTCAAGGAACATCTCCTGCAACCAGAATTGGCAGATAGGTTGGTATCATCAAATGTTGAACACAAATTAACGAGTATGAAATTTAAAATCAGAGGTGAGAATTGAAACACGAACAAAAAAACATTTACCGTGGCTTTGTTGATGGCAAATATGGCTTCCTGGGAAACACGAAATTCAAGATCTTGGCCCCTAATTATCGTCCGGATACGATTCATGGGAAATACATTGCCCTTGGCGTCTCCTTTGCCTTCAGCTTCATCTTCGTCATCATATTTGATTCCCTTGACTTTGTTTTTTTTGGGTTTAATTGCACTGGTTCGGCCATTTGTGATCTCAGTCTTGTCTTGCAGACGCTCTTCCTCTTCGAATTTTTCATGGGACTCGGTACTGGAAGAAGGAACAACGATCGCTTTATCGTCCTTATTCACATCAAGGCTGTTAAGTTTTTTCTTCTTAATACTCTTGCTTATCTTGTCCAGGTGTTTCTCTTTTCTGGGTTTAGCGGCTTTGTTCGCTGGTTTGGAGCTGTCATCAGCTTCGCTCTCGTGTTCTGTCTTGGAATTTTTGGAAGAAGCCATTGATGTATGTCGCAGCTCAAGGGTTTCCACTTTTCAGTTTTCTGTTCGTCGCTGCCGCTCCAGCCTTCCAGTTCGAGTGTCTCTCTCTCTCTCTTTTTTAATTTCCCGCACAAAAATAATTTTGGGTCTACAAGGACAAGAACTGTTTTGGGCCGTTTGGACAGAGCCCGATTACTCTTATATATTGTTCTCCGGGCCTTTATGTCATTATTGAGAGCTATGGCGGGCCTTGAATTAGTTATATGAGAGTATATGTTGGCCCAAAAAAAAATGTTATATTCCCTCCCATCCTAAATATAAGATAGAATTGCCAATGTGAGTTGGCATAGATGGTAAGGGATCAGGATTAGGCCCTTGGGTCGTGGAGTTCGATCCTCTGCCGTCGTTGAGACTCCTTTGGTAGGCGATCTCGTAAGTCCCGATAAGTCTTCATAGGCCGGTCTTCTTGGCGCAGTGATCGATGTCGAACCCTCCAAAACTTTATCTTATATAAAATATATATATATATATATATAAGATAGAATTAACTTTTCTTTTAGAAATTAAAGAAGTTAAATACTCCTCCGATCCTAATTATAAGACCAAATTGATTTTTTTTGGAGAAATTAAGGAAGCTAATAAATTACTTTAGATTGTTTTTATTTTTATTTTTTTCTCCAAACTAATTAGTTTGACTAATAAACTACTCCCTCCGGTCCTAATTATAGGAGCAAATTTTGAAGTTGGTTTTGGTCCTAATTATAAGAGCAAGTTTTAACTTTTGTCATTTTTTCCCTATAATACCCCTATTTATACTTTTTCAATAATAATTAAAGACAATAATAATGTAATAATACACCTATATATTTTATAAAGTAAATAATGTTTGCAACTCATTAATGTCATATACACATAAATTATACTTTTTTATATAAAATAATTTTGAGTAATTTTTGTCATATTTTTTCCATATCACCCCTATTAATACTTCTTCTACAATAATTAATTTACAACACGCTTATATTTTATCAAGTGAGAGATTCTACTTTATTTTTTATTTTTAAATAAAATAATTTTAATATTCCTTTAATTTTTATTTTTTTTAATTATTCGTCCAAAGTGATTAATTTTTCCCCCCTAAAATAACCTAATAAAACATTTAAATGAAGCATGTGAAGCAACACACTCACAAGTAGGTTTGGAGGGTATATGTTGCTCCGTCCAACACGCTTATATGCTACTCCGTCCAAGGTAAGGGTATATGCTAATCCGTCCAAAGTCATTTTAAATTTTAGGTAAGGGTATTTTAGGAAAATATATATAATTAACTAATTTAACTCCCCTCCTTAATCTCTCTAAATTCTGGTATTTTGCTCCTATAATTAGGACCGGAGGGAGTAATATATAGGGCCCGTTTGGGATAGCGGTGGGAGAAGTGGCTTTTGTTCTTAATTGACTTTTTCTGATGGACTTTTTTTGATGTGATTTGTGTTTTGATAGCAGTAGCAGAAATGACTTTTGTTTGTGATGAAAACTTGTTTGGCATAGTTTTTAAAAAGATAGATGAGATGGAAAATGACTGAAAAATGCATGAATCAAATTCACACACACACACATATGTGTTGTATAAAATGTGATAATTTGGGATAAAAATTTAAATATAAATATAAATTTTCTAAATAAAATAGTAAAATTACCATTAAAAAAATTACAACACAATGAAGTGCTTAAATAAACCTAATCCCTACAAATTCATTTCTGATTTGATCACGCAAAAATTAAGGTGGGGTTATAATTTGTTGATGTAAAATTAAGGCGTTACCTTTTGTTGATGTAAAATGCAAGTAAGGTGGGGCTATTATATCTGAATTAAAATTTAGATTCATATGCATGCAGAAATTAATAAAAACCTGGCAGAGAAAATTAGTTTAAAACAGACAAAATACTTTGTTTTTTAATCAGTGAATTCCTACATAATTCATTGTTGTGGATTAAGTATATAACAGAGTCACCTCGGGTTTTAATATAAAATCTCATTTTACACGATATTAAGAACCAGATTAGTATTATATGACAAGAAGGATAACATATAGGGCATATAAGTTGGTTGGGCAGCAAGTTAATTACATGGGAACAATGGCAAAAGCAATCGTAATTAGTAAATAATGATATAATGCATGTAATAATATAAAAAGGAGGAAAAGAAACAAAAACAAAGCCTAGAAAAGATTGTTAAAACAAATATACCATAAGTTTGGGGAGGGGTGGGATGCCATTTAACAAATGGGGCCCACATGTGAAATTGATGGAGAAGAAGTTGATGAGATAATATGCTCCATAATGTAGCTTCAAAAAAAAACCTCATCAAAGCATGAAGTCCATCAAATAAATAACTGACCCAAACACTGAAATTTTTTTTGATAGACTTATTATCCCATCTGATGGTTTACCAAACAGGCCTATAATCTAAGAATACACAACATATGATATGATTAAATATCTTATTTAAATTTCTTAATCTCTTCAAAAAAAGTCAACTCAACCCAGTCTTATAATTAGGACCGGAGGTAGTAAGTTACTTGATCATATCATATGTTGTGTATCATTGGATTATATATCAGTTTATAAGTTATGAAAAATAATTTAGAAAAAAAAAAAATTAAAGTAATTTTAAAGTAATTTTTTTTTAATTAATATATCCAAAAAAAATCAACTATATCTTATACTACATTCGGTTCTAATTATAGGAACACTTTTGTAGTGCAAATTGCATAACAAAAGTGTTCATATAATTAGGACCAGAAGAATATTTAGGATGAGAAAGAGTATGAGATTATATTCGTAACTTGAGCTTCTTGCTCATGGCCAACATGGGAACATATATGGATGTTGGGGTTACCAGGTAGCACGGAAACGAAGGCAAGGGGGAACCAAATATTGAGCACGTGCGTCATCATAGTTTAATGAAGCAAATATTTTCTGTATGCAACAATGCTCCTTACTCCTTACTCCACGTGACTGCTTCAGCTGGCGAATATAAACATCTGGACGGATCAGAATATATCTTCAATAATATCATAGTTTAATCATGAATACATAAATTGATATATATAGCGGAAGATCTTGAAGTTTGAAGTAACAGAGTGATACGGATTCGGGGAACCTGGAATACAACGCGTGATGAATCATGTGTGATTTGGACGAACCCTATCTCATCATCATCCATATATTTTGTGCGCGCCAAATTCAAGTTTTTCCTGGGTTATTGAATTTTAATAGTAATTTTTAATATTATCTATACTAATTGCATTAAACTCTAATATCATATTATTTATTAATCTCATTTCAGTATCCTTATTTATTATAAGCATACATGAACAAAAATATTTAATACTCTTTTGGAAACAAACAAATGTTTTATAAGAAAAAAAAATACACTTATTAATTCATATCTTATAATAAGAATTCGAGAAAAAGTAAGGATTGTTGGCCTTGAGGCGTTGGTTTAATTTATGTACAAATGTTACCTGTGTTTGCATACAAAGTGTGGCTGAGAGTTGTGTGACGCCATTTATGGGGGACAACTATGCAAGGCCCACTCATTTATGAAGAGGTTTTGTGATCGGCCGGCCATTCAATGCAACAGTCAAGTGAGACTTGCAACACCCAATAAAGTGAGGAAAGGAAAGAAAATGAAGTTTTTATAAAAGAAATGGTTGGGAATTAGGTCAAGGTTTTGTTGTGGAAGACAGCCAGAACCAACAACCATGTTTAATAGGTTTGATTCTTCAATGAGGAAGAATAAGTTTGCGCTGTGTGTCATCATCTTGACATTAAAAACTAAGCATTATCATATTGAATGGTCCAACCATGTGGTGTGGGAACATGTAGCAATGATCACAATAATCAATGGACACCCCAGTCAGAAGCAAACCAAGTTTGGGACCATAAAAAGGTCAAAAAGAAGGCCGATCGAAATTAAGGATGAATGTGAAATTACAAAGTAAGTCTTTTATTTAGTGTGAAAAACCCAAGAAACGACAGAAATCACCCCTTTTTTTTTTTGTCATTTTGGGTGTTGGTACCAACACATCTGAAACCCATTAACTTTGGTCACATGCATGACTTGAATGATGAATCCCCCTCCCTCCTACCACTAAATATATTAATTTAATTTAATAAAAATCCATATCTCATCCCAACACCACTCACACGTTTGACTTCTCTCGTGACTCCACAGTATATTTGATTTGAAGGAGAGGAGGGAAAATTTTATATGTGAAATGTTTTTAAATATTTAATATTCCTTCCGATTCTAATTATAAGATCTCGTTTATTTTTTTAGAGAGATTAAAGAAAGTAATTAAATTAACTTAGAGTATTTTATTTTTATTTTTTTCTTCAAACTAAATAATTTGAGTAATAAACTAAGGGAAAAATACTTTAGGAGAAATGTATTCTCATGTTACACACATAAAATGATGAGACTATATATATATATAATTAGATTATATATATGTGGGTCCCACCACTTTATGTGTGTAGAAATCTTCTTCTCATGTAACATGAGAAGTTTAAACCCCATAAACTAATATATAATATAAGAAAACACAACATATAAAATGTTTAATTAACTTATTTAGTTTTCTTAATCTCTCCAAAAAAAATTCAACTAGGTCTTATAATTAAGACCGGATGTAATAATTTTTTTTTTCCATTTTTACTCCTAATTAATTATAAGTATTGTATTGATTAAATATTGATGACGCTTATATTTTATTTATTTCTCTCCCCGACTATCCCCTCATAAATAAATGGATAGTTGAAAATAAAATTTATTTCAAATACATTTATTATTTTAAACTAATTTTAACCATTTTTTTATAATTTAATTTGATTATCAAGCTTTTATAAAAAAAGACTGGAGTAGTAATTTAGTCAGAGCTTTATAATTAAATTGAGATTGTATATCCGTATGCAGATGGTGATAGTTGTCACGTCCATAATTTTATCAATCCTCATGGTAAGAATATGAGGACGTAATTTTTTGTTGTCAATCCTTTTAAAAGAAATGAAATCTATAATTTAAAAAATTGTTTAAAATTGAGGGGGGAAAAGACGGAACAAGTGCCAAGTGCGATGGCTAATGATGGGAAGGAGACGAGGAAGAGCCACAGCACGCGCGCATTTGCAGCCACCTGCTCATATAGTGGTTGTTTGTCCCTCCCGCCTGTTCCTGTTTCTACTACGTCCTGCCACGTTCCCCTTCATAAATCATAAGAGGGGGAAAAAAAAATCATAAAAAATCATGATTAATAGATGCCATGCTATTTATAAATATTTTTGACTAAATCACATATACTAAAAAAGGTAATTAACTCAATGATTATGGGGTAGATTTTTAAGTTTGTCCTCATTTATGAATGTGTATTTTTCAACCCTTCATTCTTTATCTATTTTCATTGGTACAAATAATATGGATAAAATTGTCACAATCTCATTTACTACCCCGAAACTAGACTTATAAATATGACTAAATTTTTAGGTAAAAAAGAACTTATAAATAGGATCAGAGTGGTAAGTAGTACTAAACTCATTTCAATTGATAATATGAAACATATTTACCTAATTTTGATTGATTAAGAAAGTTAGTTAAAATAACATGTATTTTCTAAAACACTATAGTCATCTTCCTTAATTTTCTTATTCATTCTTATCCTTGATTATTGTTAAAGGAGCATTATAAAGGGTAAATTAGGAAAAAATTGATAAATATAAAAATTTTGTGTTACATTTAAGATCAAGATCAACTTTTTAAATATATTCCTATACGAAAGGGGACAGGGAGTAGTGAATTAGAATATTAGTTGTAAGCAATTACTTTCATTTTTAAATCATAAATATAGGGACCAATAATTGTAATTGAAGAAATTATAAGGACCTAATTAAGTATTTTGTAGAATAATATAAGATCTAATTGAATTTTTTTAGAAAATTTAAATAAACTACTTAATAATAGTATATATTGTGCACTATTAAATTATGAGATTCAGATTTAACGTTGAAAAGTGGTAGTGACAATATCTTATCTCTTAAATTATATATTACTACCTCCGGTCCTAATTATAAGGCATAATTGACTTTATTTGGAGAGATTAAGGAAATAATTTAAATAAGTTACTTAATCATTTTATACGTCGTATATATTTGGATTATATATTAGTTTATTATTAAACTAATTACTTTGAAGAAAAAAATATAAATAAAAATACTTTAAAGTAATTTAATTAACTTCCTTAATTTCTTCAAAAAAATCATTTATGCCTTATAATTAAGGAGGAGGAGTATTTTATAAGTCAGGTTAAAGAAAAAATAATAAATATAAATATTTTAAAATAATCTATTTAATCTTAAAAAAAATCTGAATTTAATATATAGGATCGGGTAAGTTTTTTCACCAATTAATCACATCCTCTGTCTTTATAAAGTAACCACGTCTTTTTTCTTTATCAGTCAAATTTCTCATTATTAATTTAATCTTCTAAAAATTTACAGGTAATCATTTCATATTTGCCGTATTGACGAATCTTAAACATAATATAATAGTAATAGTCAATAATCAATATCCCGACAAAAAAATTTCATATCAATATCTTTTTTTATTTGCCCGCGACGTTGTGTTCCTTCCCGCTCTCGGTAAAATTACCGTAGCGTCCTTTTTTCTTTGAACAATAGCTTCCTTCTTTCCTCACACCACCAGAGTCAATTTCACTTTTGACGCTTACAACCATTAAACGCAACCAGAGTCAATCTATCACGCAACATCATTTAGCTTTCCCTCCATTTTCAAATTCCGTAAAATAAAGTAAATCTATCTTTCTAGTTTCCACTTCATATTTTCCTTTCTCATTTTCCAAGTTCACACTTCACACCACCGCATTTGCTGACAAAAATTAGGAAGCCCCCCATTTTTGTGTGTGCTCTTCTTCAATGAGGTGAAAATAAAAATAAAAATCCCAAATGCCTTACAAAGACAAATACTTGCCGCTTGAAGATAAGCCAACGCAGTAACTTCATGAGCTCACAAATTTGTCAGCTCTGTTTAACAGGACAAGAAACCAGCTGAGGAAGACGATAATGACGCTGACATGTTTTCCCGTATTATAAGATATCAATTGACGTGGCGTACCCTTCCTGCTCTTCAAACTCTTGCCTCTACTCCTTCTTCTTATGATTCCTTTTAGCGCCTAAGCAAACATTATTTACACTTATTTAAAGGATAAGGCCGTAACAGTCCAGCAGATTAAGCCAAGCATTCTTTTGGGAAAGCAATCTACTGTAACTGTTTTCTAAAGCCACTATCTTTTTGCCATTTCCTTGACGGAATTGAAAGTGTGTCTTTGACAAATATCTGGGCTTTTAAACTAGAAGCAAAAGGGAATCATTGTTCTTCCCAGTCTGTGGGTTTTGGTATTTCGTTCTCTGGGAAACCTGAAAAAGGCCATATGAGAACGACACATATACTATTTCTTTTCTTTTGGTTCCTAGGCGTTCTAGCCTACACGTCGTTTTGTGCCAATGTCACGTACGACCACCGTGCATTGGTCATCGACGGCAAGCGCCGTCTCCTTATCTCTGGTTCTATTCATTACCCTCGCAGTACTCCAGAGGTCTGTGCCTCTCTGTCTCTTTGAAATGCTTGCCTTATCTTTCTGTGTCTTGACTCTGTAACTTATAACTATGGTGGATTTTGTTGTTTCAGATGTGGCCGGACCTTATTCAGAAATCCAAAGATGGAGGACTCAATGTGATTGAAACCTACGTCTTCTGGAACAAGCACGAACCAGTCCGGGGCCAGGTTTGGCCACCATTTTCATATTTTCTTTCTTGCTTCATATATCTGAATTCTGACAGTGGTTAGTTTGTTCAGCTAATTACCAGTAGAAAAAAAACAAAAGGAAGAAATGCTCCTCAACTGAATTGTATCTTTTAATTAATTGGTTCTTATGAACATCATGGTTGAAAGCATTGAACATTTTTCTCAATCAAACAATTTTTATAGGAAGACATTGTTCTGGCATAGTCACTTATGAATTAGATGTACTGCAGTATAATTTTGAAGGCGGGAACGATCTAGTGAACTTTGTGAAGTTAGTAGGAGCAGCGGGCCTATACGCGCATCTACGGATTGGTCCGTACGTATGCGCTGAATGGAACTATGGGTAAACTTCCCATCTTTCTTTTTTATGTGTACTTTTCACAGTCTGTTTCTTCATAGATTCTTGAACAATTTAACTTTTGGACAGTGGTTTCCCTCTCTGGTTGCATTTTATTCCTGGAATTCAGTTCCGTACTGATAATGAGCCATTCAAGGTAATTCACTTTTCTCTCCTTTTATCTCTCTGTTTGGTTAAATTGGTGTTCACCGCCACCAACACATACTCTGGTTTCAGAGAGAAATGCAGCGATTTACTACTAAAATTGTGGACTTGATGAAGAAAGAGAATCTCTACGCGTCTCAGGGAGGACCTATTATTTTATCTCAGGTAAGTATATGGTTCAATATAGGCATATATTATATTATAATTTATGGACAATCTCTTCAACCCTCTGCAAACTAGTTATCATAAGAATAATGAGCACTCTCTAATGAATGCTAGATTGAAAATGAGTATGGTAATAGTGACATTGAGCCTCGCTATGGTCCTGCTGCTATACCTTACGTCAAGTGGGCAGCTTCCATGGCCATATCACTCAATACAGGAGTTCCCTGGGTCATGTGCCAGCAAGCAGATGCCCCAGATCCCATTGTAAGTTCCCTTTCATCTATTATCTTCAACTGCTTTGAAGCCTATGTTTTTGCTGGTTGTGTTTCTTCCTGAATGGAGCTACCTTGTTATTCTGTGATTCTGTCTGCGCGTTCCTTAATTGATATGTTCATTGCTTACAGATTAACACTTGCAATGGATTTTACTGTGATCAATTCACACCAAACTCTAACCAGAAACCAAAGTTTTGGACTGAGAATTGGAGTGGATGGTGAGCATCTTTTTCCCCAAGGGTTGTGTATTCTCTTCCTAACTTCACTGTTTTTTTCTTCTTTCCAGTTTTATTTCTATTAAAACCTTGTTGGAATTCTTTGGATTTGTAGGTTTCGATCATTTGGCGGTGCAGTTCCCTACAGACCTGTAGAAGATCTTGCATTTTCCGTGGCGCGGTTTTTCCAACGAGGTGGAACATTACAAAATTATTATATGGTAATACATCCTTACATGGTGTTATGTTCATATATGACATTTCAAGATAAAATAAGCTGAACTGAAGGTGGTAATGGTTTTACGCCTTAATTTTTTTGTTGCTCTGAAACAGTACCATGGTGGGACCAACTTTGAACGAACTTCTGGCGGTCCATTCATTTCTACAAGCTATGACTATGATGCACCAATTGATGAGTATGGTATGCAGACTTTCTAGTTTTCATGGTCAATCTTTTGATGGATAAATGGAATCTTTCCTTTTTATAGTATTCTTATCATCAACATTTTAGACACCACATTTATATAGTAACAGAGAAGCTGTTTGGTATATATATGAGATATGCTTCTTATTTTCATAATAGACTCAGAGTTAACAGGTTTATTTGGGATGACCAAAATATCTTAATTGCATGATGCAGGAATTATCAGACAGCCTAAGTGGGGACACCTCAAAGATGTGCATAAGGCCATAATGCTTTGTGAAGGAGCATTGCTAGCCACTGATCCTCAAATTAAATCACTTGGTCTGAATCTAGAGGTATATTTTATCTTTATTATAATTAATGATCCTGTTAAAAAATCTCTATCATGCTCATGTATGACAATAGAGTTTTTGGATAAACCTATCTTTAGCGATGCTGTGTTTGCACTTTAAAGTTTTGGCATAATTATCTATATACGTGATTAGATATTTTCATAGTTTTCTACTGATTCCTGAGAGTTGAGTGATTGCAGTAACATGTTGTTTTCCTGTCTTTATGTTCTGCACTTCGACTTCTTATTCTGATTTAGAAAGTATTAATCTCTTGTTTCTATATTAACGCACAACTTGTATTATTTAAATCCAGGCTGCAATTTACCAGGCAGGATCTACATGTGCTGCCTTTCTTGCCAATGTGGGCACTTCATCTGACGCAACAGTAAATTTCAACGGCAATTCCTATCATTTGCCTGCTTGGTCTGTGAGCATCTTACCAGACTGCAAGAATGTAGTGCTTAATACTGCAAAGGTTTGCCTCATCAACTTCAGTTACAGTCAAGATAATATATGTTCTTTGCCAGTCCAAGAAGGGCTTGAAATAAAGTTCTAACTCCCTGCATGACAGGTTAATTCTCAATCTACCATTTCAAGCTTCACAAAAGAAATTCTCAAAGAAGACAGTGATTCTTTAGAAGGTTCTACCTCTGGGTGGAGTTGGACAAGTGAACCAGTAGGTAATTCAAAATCTGATGCATTCTCAAAGGTTGGATTACTGGAGCAAATAAATACAACAGCAGACAGAAGTGACTACTTGTGGTACTCATTGAGGTATGCTGACCTTTGGTTCACACATCTATCTTCTAATCTATAATAATCCCCTCTGTGATGATATTTCTCTCTTTTTTTAGCATTGATCTTGATGATGGTGGTGGCCCTCAAACTGTCCTCCACATCGAATCACTTGGCCATGTCGTTCATGCATTTATCAATGGGAAGCTTGCAGGTAAATAAAATTGAGATAAATGAGAACTAACATGACAGTAAATTTGTACATTTCTTGTCACTCAAAATTTGGGACAGTCTATTCCAGCCAAAAAAAAAAATTTGGGATATTATAGATTTCCTTCCTTGTTTTCTTAATTTCTTTGATTAAACTTTCCACGAATTATAACAAACACCAACCCATGGCTTTCCAGGGAGTGGAGTTCGTGATGCTGCCAAAAAGTTGGACGTTCCTGTCACTCTTGTGGCTGGGAAGAATACAATTGATCTCCTGAGTCTAACTGTGGGACTTCAGGTTGAGCCTTCCTCATTATACTTATCTTCTAAGAGAGAACTTATTTTTCTGCAACTTGCATTGGCTTGTCATTTTTCATTTTCCATCTGATTTGGCGTTATGATCAAGTCATTTCTTAATGCTGCATAAGCTAATGTGAACCTTAACTGCACATGACAGAACTATGGAGCCTTTTTTGACACATGGGGTGCTGGAATAACTGGCCCTGTTAGATTGAACGGTTTGAAAAATGGGAGCTCTCTCGATCTCTCCTCCCAACAATGGACATATCAGGTTCCTCTCAGCTCAACCTAAAGCCTATTCCTTTCTTTCTCTTTAGGCTGAAATGGTGGCATAACATTCATGCCTCGTTGGGGAATAAAAATCTTAACAGTCCTTTTAACTTGGCAAGATTATTCTTCACTTTGTTACCTTAAAAAATGAACGGGTTTAACTCTCTTAAAGTTTGTGGTTGATGATGCATTTGAGAGCATAATTCTAAATAAGAACGAATAGAAAGATAAAACCTCTCCAGCAGCTTTTCTTGGAATCGACTCTTGCTAATTTGCAGTAATGAGAATTAAAACCGAGTTTAAATTGATATCCTAAAAAACCCAAAAATTAAATGTAATCAACTTAAGAGCCTGATTTGAATAGTTTGAAGCTTAAATGTTTAGTTTTTCCCCTTTCCTTCATCAATGCTTGAGAATGCACTTTTTTTGTCAAAACTCGTGGATACAGGTTGGTCTTCAAGGTGAAAAATTGGGTCTCTCTGATGGATCTGGAAAATGGAACTCGGGGTCTACCTTACCTAAGAATCAACCATTGATTTGGTACAAGGTAATCTTACTTGCCTAGTAGTTGGAACAAAGAGATAGGTTTCCTTGGATAAAAAGCTGTGCTTTATATCTGGCCACAAATTATTTCTTGCATTTCCAGATACAGAGACTAGTCTGCGTTTTATATACAACCAATAAAGTCTACCTGTAGATATATATTGTTAAGTTGTCATATTCATTAGCTAATTCCTTTTATAGCTTAAGCATACACAGTCTTTGAGGACCTGTTTGCTTCCACTCTTACTTTGGGTTAGAGCATGAAAACATATCTTACAGTGTAATTTTATTTGAGTGAAATGGTGAGGCATGTGATCCTAGTATATTCCACTTACAAAGGAAAGATTAAAAGTTCAGGCATAAGATTGATATTGATTCTAAACCAATGATGCGAGAAAAGCAAAGGGAGCAAAATTTCTAGTCTTGGCTAATCTTCCACTTATATTCTTCTCCTTTCTCAATACCCCTTCTTGAAAACTTCAGCAAATATGAATCCATGATACTGAAAGTCTCAACCTTATTGTCTAGTACATATGTTTGATTGTCAAGAAGAAACTTTAGCTTTTTGCTTATTCTTCTTCTTTCTCTTCATATGTTTAATGGCTATACATGTTGAACCAGAAAAGCTTTGCTGCTCCTTCTGGCAACAATCCAGTAGCAATTGACTTCACGGGAATGGGGAAAGGTGAGGCTTGGATTAACGGACAAAGCATCGGTCGATTCTGGCCCACATATATTGCTCCAAAGAGTGGTTGCAATGAGGCATGCGATTACAGAGGGTCTTATAATTCCAACAAATGTCTCAAAAATTGTGGAAAGCCATCACAATCGATGTAAGTTTTTGAGATTCTAGATGGGATAACTCAAATACGATAATACTATTTCTCACTGGAAACACCCATAATGCTGCAGATACCATGTACCTCGCTCTTGGTTGCGTCCAAGTGGTAACATACTCGTGTTGTTTGAGGAAAATGGAGGTGATCCAACTCAAATAACTTTTGCTACAAGAAAGATAGAAAGCCTGTGTGCACATGTTTCAGATTCTCACCCACCACCTGTAGATTCATGGGAAGCAGACACAGAATCAGGAAGAAAACTAGGGCCTGCACTTTCACTGGAGTGTCCCAATCCTGATCAGGTTATCTCTTCCATTAAATTTGCAAGCTTTGGAACTCCTCGTGGGACTTGTGGCAACTTCAACCATGGCCGATGCAGCAGCAAAAGAGCACTCTCTATTATACAGAAGGTCAGAATCTTGGAATCACTTTCACAAGTTGATATTGATATCTATTAAATTTCAGTTTTAGACTAACTCAAATCAAATGAAACTTCAATAGGCCTGCGTTGGATCAAGAAGTTGCAATATTGGAGTGTCAATTGATACATTTGGTGATCCATGCGGAGGAGTGGCAAAGAGTTTGGCAGTTGAAGCTGCTTGTACATAATCACGCAGCTCCCGCAATTCATTTGCCACAAGTATCTAGTTTAATGTGTTTATTTAAGTATAGCCCAAAGTAATTAAAAATGGAATTCAAGAAAGAAAAAAGAAAACTCGTGTAAGACAGTTTAATATTACTTTGCCGAAAATGAAGGCAAGGAAGAAGAAAAGATTTCAGCAGATGGGTTATAAAGTATAACTCAATAACCCTACTCAAAGTGGTAGTTTCAGACTTACAGGCTGGACAAATAGGACTATTACTCGATGTACCTTAACGACCAGAGGAATATAGTAGCAATGTGTAGTGATTGGGAATTAGGTCCGTGGTATTGTTGTGGAAGACAACCAGAACCAACAACTGTGTTTAATATGTTTGAATCTTCAATCGTGAATAGGACTATGCTTTGTCTCATCACCTTGACATTTAAAAATTAGCATTATCATCGTATGGAATGGCCCAACCATGTGGGAACATGTAACCATAATCATTCCAACAATTAGGTGTGTTTAAAGTTTCGGTCATCCCATCTTGATCCCAGGTAAATTGGGACGGGAAATTTTGTGGGACTTCCCAATCCCGTCCCATTCCATATATATATACTATCTCCGGTCATAAATATAGGATATAGTTTGTAGTGTAATTTGAGAAACTGGCCTTAAAAGTAACAAACTTTTTTAAACCGGCTGTATTGAGACTATCCAAAACCGATTTAAAAAAACGATTTTCACCTGGTCTAAAAAGTGATCTTGCATTAATCATCAATAAGATCCTAACATCGGTGAAATTTGAACTCAAAATCTTATTATTATGAACTAAACCCTTCTACAATAAGTTAGCCTAATTAAGTGACTTGGTTGAAGCACATGAGTAGATGAGAACTGGGGTATAATACTAATTTATTATTGAGACTTTTTACCGATTTCGTCAATCTAATGTTTAATTAGATATTATTTTGATCTACGCCGAGAATTACCTCATTAGCTCCCAATGCCTTTTCTCTTAAAAATAAATAAACTATACATATAGGGACCGATGGCTTGATTAAATATGAGGCAGGATTATATCACTTACATATTAATTTTTTCTATTAATTAATTAATTAATTAAATCATCTGTCTTTTATACTGTGATGTTAGAATATAATGATTTGTGTATCATTTGTATTGTACGATCTGTAATCCGTTGTAACCATAAGATTCCATTTAGTATACGTGTCAATATTCCGTAGGTGCTGTTATGATTTTGTATTTGGAAAGATCTTCCAGAATTGTGTATTAGTGATTATATAAATGAATCCATGAGCCAGAGCTAAGGCACTGCGCATTTAATCTATTGCTCTGCATAATTCTCTAGCTTTTCTAACTTGGTATCAGAGTCAATCATGTCCGGGACTACCACCTCAGCTGATTCCGATGATCTCACCACTGTGAAGTCATACTCCCTCTTCAGTTTGTCGAGCCAAACAACAGCAATCAAGCTAGATCGCTGCAACTTTCTTGTTTGGGAATCCATTGTTCTCCCACTCATCGAAGGCAATCGCCTTGAAGGACACATCAACGGTTTGGTTCGTGCGCCGGCGAAAGTTGTCTCCGGCGACACATGTAACAGAACTAATCCAGCCTACCTTGACTGGTTCTCGATTGATCGACTCCTTGTTGGCTGGTTAAGAAACACTATGACCCTTGAAATCGGAGCCCAGCTCCTCCATTGCAAGACTGCCGAAGCACTGTGGAATGAAGCACGCGAGCTCACCAGTGCATCTACCAAGGCCCAAGTCATGGTCATCAAGAATGGCCTTCATAATACCAGGAAAAACTCACTGTCAATGACAAAGTATTTGAACAAAATGAAGAATCTCTCCGACGAACTTGCTCTCGCCGGCTCTCCCATTGCTACAGATGATCTCATTCTTCACACACTAAACGGTCTGGATGAAGACTATAACACCGTCGTGGTTAAGCTAGTCGACCAACCTGAACTGACGTGGGTCGAAGCTCAAGCTACACTACTCTCTTTCGAATCTCGACTGAACCAGTTAAACCATTTTGCTAGCTTGAGCATCCAGCCATCCATCAATCTTGCTCAGCGCAACGATGAATCTCTCGATTCCGATAACAATCGCAAATGGAAGAATGCTTCTCAGAACCCTTGAGGCAGAGGAACCTGAGGCGGTGGTTGATTTGGAGGACGGGGCGGTCGCTCACGTGGTGGTCGCCGAGGGGGATATGGACGTATATTTTGTTTCCATTGTCAGAGACCTGGGCACACTGTCGCCACTTGCAACTATCATGATGACAGCTCCGGCTTCACTCGCTCTGCTCCTCAGGCCTTTTACACTAATTCGAATTATGCTAATAATTCCTCTTCTTTTTCAAACCCATCATGGTACATGGATAGTGGGGCTAACTATCATGTAACCCCTCATTTTGAGCAACTTGAAGATATGACACCAGTTGGTAAGTCTCATATAACCACATGCATTGGACAACAAAATCAAATTATTGGTGTTGGATCTATTGCCATTCCTTGTAACAAATCTAACTCTAAGTTACTCCTTCGCAATGTTTTATATGTGCCCTCAGCCACCAAAAATCTAATGAGTGTCAATCGATTAATCAATGATAACTCTATTTCTGTGTGTTTCACTGATCATGGTTGTGGTGTGAAGGATTTGAAGACAGGCCAAACACTACTTAGGGGCACTCCAAGGCACGGCATGTACCCCATTCCAACGATGGCAAGAAAGCCTGATGATAAACCTCAAGCATTGCTGGCAGAGTGTGATCCACACAATGATTATCTCAAGTGGCATCACACATTAGGACATCCAGGTGTCAAAACTCTAAAGAAAATTTTACTTAAGTGTAATAAGAAAGCATTGAGCACTCCTGCTTATGACAATTTCATTTGTGAAGCATGTCAGCTAGGGAAATCAAAATATTTGCCATTTTATGTTTCTACTTCTCATTCCAAGTCTCCTCTTGAGTTGATTCATACTGACCTTTGGGGGCCTGCCCCTGTAGCCTCTGTCAATGGTCATAGGTTCTATATACATTTTATTGACGAATTTAGTTGTTTTACCTGGCTATATCCATTGAAGCACAAAGGAAAAGCAATTCATGCGTTTAAACATTTCAAGACATTAGTTGAAAATCGTTTTGATCTGAAAATTAAATCAATCCAATGTGATAACGGAAGTGAATGTAAGCCTCTTATTCCCATCACACAAGAAGCTGGGATCCTAATGCATTTCTCCTGTCCATACACATCTGCACAGAATGGCAGGGCTGAGCGCAAGCACAGACATATTGTCGAAACTGGGCTCATATTACTAGCTCATGTTGGCATGCCTCTTAGATTCTGGGTGGATGCTTTTCAACAAGCAGTTCAATTGATTAATTGTATGCCAACTCCAATTCTGGATGATAAGATGCCCCTATTTCGTTTAACAAAAACAAAACCAATGTACAACAATTTCCAACCATTCGGGTGTGCATGCTATCCATGCCTTAAGCCGTATAACAACCACAAATTCCAGTTCCATAGCCAGAGGTGTGTGTACCTTGGCTCGGCATCGAATCAAAAAGGTCATCGATGTCTAAGCAAGTCAGGTAGGATTTTTGTATCTCGACATGTAATTTTTGATTCAGGTGTTTTTCCTTTCAAAGCAGGTTTTTCGAAGCAGTCGACCAATCCTAGGGATGATCAGGAGACATCAGTTCCTATTTCTTTGTTAATTCAACTTGCTCACAATCATGAGCAGTCAGCTGCCAACATTGATGACTCTAGGACTCACAGTTTGTCTTCTTCAAGCCAAGTCGATGGTTCTATCGGTGGGTGTAATGGCAGCTCAAGTCCAATTGCATAGCCCAATGTGAGTCTAGCTTCTGAACAGTGTCCATCTCTTACTGGGCCCGTTAACTTACATGGCATGACTACACGGGCCAAGGCTGGCATTATGAAGCCCAAGCATCCGTTCAGAGGTTTGGCAGTAGCGTCTTCAACACCTTCGGATCCAGTTCTTGCTCGCGAAGCTCTGTCTTCCCCAAAGTGGTGGAATGCCATGCACGATGAGGTTTAGGCACTCATGAGAAATCGCACCCGGTCGCTCGTTCCTTACACCTGTCAGAAGCTAATTGACAATAAATGGATCTTCAAAATGAAGTTTCGAGCCGACGGCACAATTATGAAAACACAAATCCCTACTCCCATGGTAATCGGAAGAATTTTGTCGTCTGAGGATGGTGAATTGTTGACCAATCCCACTATTTACAGACAAGCGATAGGTTCTTTACAGTATTTAACAACTACACGTTCGGATATAGCCTTTGCAGTGAATAAATTGAGTCAATTTTTATCTCAACCAAGAACAACTCATTTTCAAGCAGTGAAGAGAGTGTTTAGATATCTTAAGGGCACCTATAATTTGGGACAGCATATTCAGCCGTTTAGTAGACCTCAGTTAATTGCATACACTGATGCCGATTGGGCATGTGACATGGATGACAGGCGTTCCATGGCTGGTATTTGTGTTTTCTTGGGAAAGAATTTAGTTTCATGGTCATCTAGAAAACAAAAAATTGTATCTAGGTCTAGTACTAAATCTGAATACAGGGCTTTATCTGATGGATCAACAGAGCTGAAATGGTTAAGTTCTTTATTAGCTGAAATAGGGTTGTTTGTTAAGAATCCCTCAGTAATCTGGTGTGATAATTTAAGTGCCAAGTCTTTAGCTGCTGATCCTGTTCAACATGCTAGAAGTAAGCACATTGAAGTCGATGTTCATTTTGTCAGAGATTTGGTCTCATCTGGTCTGATTGATATCAGATATATACCTTCATCGCTTTAGATCGCAGATTGTTTTACAAAACCATTATCTCAGTCGCAGTATGAGTATTTCAGAGACAAACTCGGGCTATTAGTTACACCTTCTCGTTTGAGGGAGAATGTTAGAATATAATGATTGTGTATCATTTGTATTGTACAATCTGTAATCCGTTGTAACCATAAGATTCCATTTAGTATACGTGTCAGTATTCCATAGGTGCTGTTATGATTTTGTATCTGGAAAGATCTTCCAGAATTGTGTATCAGTGATTATATAAATGAATCCATAAGCCAGAACTAAGGCACTGCACATTTCATCTATTGCTCTGCATAATTCTCTAGCTTTTCTAACTTGTGACCACGTCCTTTTTCTTTATCAGTCAAATTTATAAGTAATCATCACTTCTTACTGCCGTATTGACTACTCTTAAACATAATCTTATAGTCAACCTCCCAAATAAAAGAATTTCATATCAAAATCCTTTTTAATTTTCCGTCTTGGCGCACTCACAAGGGTAAAATCACCGTAGCTTCCTTCTTTCCTCACAACACCAGAGTCAATTTCACTTTTGATGCTTACAACCACTAATTGTTTTACCTTTTAGAAGTGTTTTTATGTGTACAAAAAACTATTTAAAAAACATTCTGACATGTTGCACCTGTCTCCTGCATGAGTTCCAGCTTTCCCTCTATTTTCAAATTCCATAAAGTAAATATATCTTTCTAGTATACACTTAATATCTTTCTAGAGAGACAAATAAGACAAGAATGGAAATGAATTGTTTAGTGGATAATCGGCACCACTGAGCACTGTTGTATATATAGAGAAAATGAATAACAGAATATTGTTACAAGAATGATCCTAGCCATACATACATGTGTCTTATGAGAAGATCTACAATGACAGCTAGTATACCTATACATAATTATTTACACAAGACTAATTAACTATTAGTCCTAACATTCCTCCTCAAACGAGAGGGTGTGGGACACACACCAAGTTTGTTTCTAAAATAGGAAAATTGAGAGTGAGATAAAGCTTTAGTAAAACAATCAGCAACTTGATGAGATGAAGGCACATATTGAACTCGAATAGAACCAGACAAAACTTGATCTCTGATGAAGTGAACATCTATGTCAATATGTTTACTTCGAGCATGATGCACAGGATTTGAAGCTAAAGCTTGAGCACTAAGATTGTCACACCAAATTATGGAAAGTTGTCATACAAAAAGACCAATTTCTGTCATGAGAGAATGTAACCATTTAATTTCAGCTGCACCATCAGACAAAGATCTATATTCTGATTCTGAACTTGATCTAGAAACTACTCTTTGTTTCTTTGAACACCATGATACCAATGTTCCACCTAGATATACACAGTAGCCACCCATGGATTTTCTATCATCAAGATCTGTAGCCTAGTCTGCATCTGTGAATGCTATTAATCGAAGAGAGCCTATGGGTTTAACATGTAAACCATAATGAATTGTACCCTTAAGGTATCTTAGGATTCTCTTAACACCTTGAAAATGAACATCAGTAGGTTGAGATAGAAATTGACTAAGCTTATTAACAGAATAAGCTATGTCAGGTCTAGATGTTGTCAAATATTATAAAGAGCCAATTGCTCTTCTATAAAGGAATGGATCAGTCATCAAAGTGCCATCTGTAGCTGTAAATTGTCGACCTGTAACCATAGGTGTAGGTACAGGAGCACAATCAAACATATTAAACCTTTTTAACAAATCTAGGATATATTTGGTTTGGGTTATATAGAATCCATATTCATCTCTGTGAACTTCCATCCCTAGGAAATAATAGAGGGGACCCAAGTCTTTAAGAGAGAAGACTTCATGCAACTGAGTGATAAATCTCTGAACATAATTGGAATTATTCCCAGTAATCAAAATATCATCAACGTAAACAAGAATAAATACCATTATTCGATTATGTTTGAGAAAGAACAGAGATACATCACTGCAAGCATTTTTAAAGCCCCAACTGACCAGCGTGTGTCGAAGTCTGTCATACCAGGCTCGTGGAGCATGTTTGAGACCATAAATAGCTTTTGTGAGACGACAAATATATTGAGGTTTAGCTGCATCCTTGAAACCAGGTGGTTGAGTCATAAAAACTTATTCTTTCATATAGCCATTCAAGAAAGCATTGTTTACATCTAATTGCCGGATAACCCAACCAAATTTTACAGCAAGAGTGAGAACTAACCGAATAGTCGTGGGTTTCACAACAGGACTGTAAGTTTCCCCATAGTTAATGCCAACAGATTGTTGAAATCTCTTAGCTACAAGTCGAGCTTTATGCTTCAATATGGAACCATCAGCTTTGAACTTAGTCTTGAAAACCCAACGATAGTCAACAAGCTTCTGGCCTTGGTAAGGAACAAGTACCCAAGTGTGATTTTTACAGAGAGCTTCATATTCGAGCTTCATAGCAGACAACCAGTGAGGAGAAGCTAAAGCTTCAGAGACAGATGTAGGTTCAGAAGCATTAGAAATATAGGCATGAGTTTCAGACTGAAGAAGCCCCACAAAAGGATATCGAGGTTTAAAAATACCTGATTTGGCCCTTGTGATCATCGGGTGGAAATTAGTAGAGGTGGAAGGTGATGAAGGCTGGTGACCAATGGGGCTGGAAGAAGAAACCGTGGCTGGTGATGGAGAGGAGGACGAAAAAGATGGAGTCGGACTGGAGAGACCTGTGTCGGGAATGGAGGAAAAGTGTGGTAGAGAGGTTGGAGGAGAAAAGGACGAGATGGGCTCGGTTGGGTTATGAGGAGAGGAGGTTGAGAGGTGTTAGGCAGAGGATTAAATTGGTTAGTGAATGAAGTGGAAGGTGCGTGAACGGGCCTGGATGTAATAATTGGACTAGAGATATTGTCATGAGAAGATGGGAAGACAAGAGTGGGTTGAGGGGAGTTGGGCCGTGTGTGTGTATTAGGTTGGCTAGTGAATTGAGTGGAAAGTGCATGAGTGGGCTGAAGAGAGGATGGTGTAATGGGTCTGGATGTAATAATTGGACCAGAAATATTGTCTTGAGAAGATGGGAATGACGAGTCATCACATGGGCCTGTATTGAACATGGAGTCTGTATGTGATAGCGACTTCGGCAAGTGCACCGATCGTTACAAGTAATAAAGTATGTGAGAAAGAGATCGTCCCACGAGGAATAGTATTACAGCCACTAATTAGTTATTTCAGCTTTAGTTGGGTGAAATAAAGTAATAGGGGTGAATTGTAACTAAAAAGGTTTTAAATAATTAAATAAAAAAAAAGAATCAAGAATTTCAAGAACGTTTTAGAAAAGATTATTAATAGAGAAAAACGCGCAGCTAGGGCATAGAATTCCCCTATGTTCCTCTAAGTATTCGAATTAAATCCCTAATTGATCGTTATTCCCATAATCGACGATCAATTCTCTAAAATTATACTAAGTCCCAATGTCTTGATGCTACCTTAGTCTTTATCTTTGAAAATAACCTAATGTCTTAGTATTATTTAGAAAGATTATATAAACCGGAATTATAAGATCACATAAATTTGTAAGCCTATGTCTAGGTCATGCAATTTTATGATGAATTAAATGTTCTAGTTAAGTGCACCAACATCTCTATTGTCATGCACTAACCTATGGACAATCTAAAAGGTGATCAGTCTTTTAAGAAGGCTTTAAGTAAATATAATTCATTCAATCATGGTAAATAACATTCAATAGAGAATTCAAACAAATATTCAAATTAACATCGGGTTCATCTTCGCCCTAACTACTAAAGAAAACTAGCCTAGCATGGCTATAAGAAAATCCATAAAAGTAAAATAATATTGATTCGACGGGAAAGGAAAAGAAAGGAGAAATCAAGACTCTTAGAGAATCCCTCGCCTCATATGCTCTCTCTCTCTTGCGTCGAATTGTCTCTCCTCCACGTCCTGAATTCTCCTTGCGTCTTGCTCTCAATCTTTGCGTCCGAATGTTCTCCACTTCTCTTCGCGTCTTTCGCGTCTCCGCGATTTTCTTTGTTCGCTCCGTGCGTGGTGTGCGTGTTCCAATTCCCTCCTTTTTTTCTGTAGCCTTTGATATATATATATAAAACTTAATGTTAACTTTTGGTGTGGGCCACGTTGCCTTTTCTTTTCCTTTGTTTTTAAAGGATATATCATATCCTTTTCAAGGATATATCATATCCTTTTGAAGCCACAGGACGTGATTTGCGTGATTTGCTTCATAGAATTGTACGGTCCCCACGTCACTTTATTACTTCAAATATAATATTATATTATATTATATCCTTTTCAATTTAATTTATTGTCTCTCTTAGACCACATAATATCTCCTATACAACAAAATAAGATATCAATAGATTTTCGTTATAATATTCTTTTATCCTATATTTAATTAAAAGATAGATAAATGATATAAAAGATAATTAAATAAGTATAATATTAATAAATTCAATCTAATATATCTCAGAATCTATACTTATTTAATCATAAAATATCTACTTATCAGTATGATATGGGAAAGTGATCGGATCAAAAATCACATGTCGAGACACATAGATACGGCCAGTTGGACTTAAGCATTTGGAGCCTTTTTGATTAGATGCTGGGCCAAGATAAACACATTTTTTACTATGATATTCTAATTTGTGAGAATTGTATGGTTTCAAGCAAGGGTAACATGTGCACCCAAAAGGACGTAGAGATTCATAATCAGGATGTTTCTTGAACAAGCAAGAGAGAGGTGACTTGCCCTGTAGGGTTGGAGTAGGTAAGCGATTTATCAAATATACCGCCATTTGAAATGACTCGTCAATAAAGTGAAGAAACTTTGGATTGGGCTAAGAGAGTGAGGCCCATTTCAACTATGTGACGATGTTTTCTCTCAGCCCGACCATTTTGAGAAGAAGTGTAAGGGCATGTGAACCTCATAATAATGCCAAAATTCTCAGCAATAGGGAGAAGCGGTTTATACTCTGTGCCATTGTAACATTGAATAGACTTAATCTTGGTTTGAAATTGAGTTTCAACCATATTATGAAAGTGTTTAAAGGCTAAAACTGTGTCACCTTTATTCTTGAGAGGATATAACCATGTAAAACGACTAAAGTCATCAATAAAGTGAACATAATATCGATAACCATGAACAGACTGTATAGGTGAGGGACCCCATAAATCAGTGTGAACAAGCTCAAATGGTGAAGAGGCATGAGATAAAGACTGAGAAAATGGTAATTTCTTAGATTTGACATACTGACAAGCCTCACACACAAAATTGTCTCTAAGTTTAATTTTGACATTACAAAGATTGAGAACTTGCTGTAAGATCTTATTACTTGGATGACCAAGTTTGTAATGCCAAGATAAAAAGGAATCATCAGTCATAGAGGTCACAACCATATGTGCTTGAACAGGAGGAGCCACTTTACTCATTAGGTACAGCCCGTGCTTTGGTGTTCCGGTCATCAGAGGAAGACCTGTCTTTGTGTCCTTCACAACACAGCCCTTATTAGTGAACAAAACAGTCACAGGGTTATCCGAAACAAGCTTATGAACACTTAAGAGACTTTTAGTAACATGAGGCACAAGAAGCACATCAGTAAGACGAATAGCAGAATCAAAATTAGAACAATTAATAGAGGAAGAATCAATGCCTCTAATACGAGCCTTAGAACCAGTGCAAGAGATGAGATGAGATGAGGACTTACCCACTGGTGTCACAGAGTCCAGATGAGAAGAGGCAGCAGTGACATGGTGGTTAGAACCACTATCCATATACCATTCATCATCATCAATAATTTGAGAATCAACGTGATAAGCCTGAGGCGGAGTATGAGTTGGAGGATGAAAAGACTTATCAAAACGCTTGAAACAATTAGCAACCCGATGACCAGGGCGTTCACATAGATCGCAAAAGGGTTGACCAGAGGAAGAACGACCACCACGTGAACGGGAAGAACGACCATTACGACCTCCCCTCCATGAGCCACGAGAGGGTGACCGATCAGTATAGGAGTCAGAATCAACATTTTTAGATGCAAAGTGAGCAGTGGGTTGTATAGAGAGGGAAGAAAAGTGATTGAGTTGCTCGATTCTACTTTCAAAAGCAAGTAAAGCAGACTGAGCATCGACCCAAGTAAGACCCACCTGATCAACAAGCTTCACAACGATGGCGTTGTAATCAGCATCCAACCCGTTGAGAGTATGAAGAATGAGCTCGTCGGTGGAGATCAGAGCACCGGCGAGAGCCAACTGGTCAGAGATATTCTTCATGCGAGCAAGGTATTCAGTCATGGTTAAACCATTCTTGCGAGTTTGATGTAAATCAAACCGATAAATCATGAGTCTGGATTTGGAGACGGCAGAAGTGAGCAAACGAGCTTCATGCCAGAGTTCAAAAGCTGTACGACAGTGAAGAAGCTGGGTGGCGACGTCCTGAGACATTGTGTTGCGAAGCCAGCCGATGAGCATCTTGTCAACGGAAAACCACTCATCAAAGTCGGGATTAGGTACAATCTCGGTGGTGTTGGGAAGAACCACCGTCATCGGAGGAACAGGCGCAGTGGCGTCGAGATGAGATTGAAGCCGATTGCCCTCAATAAGAGGTAAGACAACGGAAGCCCAGACAAGATAGTTCGCGCGATCGAGCTTGATGGAAGACGTTTGACTGGAAGAGGAGAAAAGAGTATACGATTTAGGGGCAGCGGACGAAGAGTATACGATTTAGGGGCAGCGGACGAAATAGTCGAGGAAGCAGAGCCTGAGGAAGCAGAGCCAGCGGACGCCATTTCGAAAAAAAGAAAAGGGAAAGTTTGACCTAGCGGCTCTGGTACCAAGAGAGACAAATAAGACAAGAATGGAAATGAATTGTTTAGTGGATAATCGACACCACTGAGCACTGTTGTATATATAGAGAAAATGAATAACAGAATATTGTTACAAGAATGATCCTAGCCATACATGTGTCTTATGAGAAGATCTACAATGACAGATAGTATACCTATACATAATTATTTACACAAGACTAATTAACTATTAGTCCTAACATAAATATATCTTTCTAGTATACACTTAATATTTTCCTTTCTCAATTTCTAAGTTCACACCACCGCATTTGCTGACAACTATTGGGAAGGACCCCATTTTTATGTGCTCTTCTTCAATAGAAGTCGGGAAAAAAATCCCAAATGCCTTGCAAAGACAAATACTTACTACTCGAAGATAAGCCAAAGCAGTAACTTGAAGAGCTCACAAATTTGTAAGCTCTGTTTAATAGGACAAGAAACCAGCCGTGGAAGACGGTAATGACGCGGACATGCTTTCCCTTATTACGTATGATATTAATTGAGGTGGCGTGCCTTTCTTGCTCTTCAAACTCTTGTCTCGATTCCTTCTTCTTATGATTACCTTTACCGCCTAAGCAACATTATTTCAACTTATTTAAAGGATAAGGCATTGGCAGATTAAGCCAAGCATTCTTCTGGCAAAGCAATCCACTGTAACTGTTTTCTAAAGCCATTATCTTTTTACCATTTACTTAACGGAATTGAAAGTGTGTTTTTGTGTGGGTGTTGGTATTTGGTTCTCTGGGAAACCTGAAAAAGGCCATGAGAACGACACAGATACTGTTCCTATTCTTTTGGCTCATAGGCGTTCTAGCTTACACGTCGTTTTGCGCCAATGTCACGTACGACCACCGTGCATTGGTCATGGACGGCAAGCGCCGTCTCCTCATCTCTGGTTCTATTCATTATCCTCGCAGTACTCCCGATGTGTGTGCCTCTCTGTCTCTTTGAAATGCTTGCCTTATCTTTCTGTGCGTCTTGACTATTTGAAATGGTAAATTTGTTGTTTCAGATGTGGCCGGACCTTATTCAGAAATCCAAAGATGGAGGACTCAATGTGATTGAAACCTACGTCTTCTGGAACAAGCACGAACCTGTGCGTGGCCAGGTTTGATCACCATTTTCATATTTTCTTACTTGCCTCGTACATCTAAATTTGATAGTTGCTCTGTTAGTTGCTTTGGTGAATTTGTTTATTTTTTAAAAAAATTATTTTAAAATAAATATAATCTTTTAACTAACATTTTTAAAAGATATTTTTTAATTTAAAAAGATATTATTTTAAAAGTTTTTTTTCCTCAATGTTGTATCGAAATGTTATTCTATTTCGTCAAAAAACTAACATAAAAAATTAACGTTTACCATTAACTTTTTAATGGAAATATGTAATATGTTAGGTTTTGAAACTTTAAGAGTGACATGAGGCAAAAAAAAAACTTCCGAATAACATTATTCGAAAAGTTGGGACAATTTTACTTTTTAACCTATTTAAAAATCATAAAAAAAAAATAAAATAAAAAAATAAACTAGGACCTTCCTCAGACAAGCTCAAGGTGCCTAAACTGGCTCCATCGTGAGTTTGCTCAGCTACTTACCAGTAGGAAAAATAAAAGGAAGAAATGATCCTCAAGTCAATTGTATCCTGTAATTAATCGGTTTTTATAAACATAGTAGTTCAAAGCATTGAACTTTTCTTTCTCTCAAACAATTTTTATACGAAGACTTTATATTGTTCTAGCAAAGTAACTATGAATTAGATGTATTGCAGTATAATTTTGAAGGCGGGAACGATCTAGTAAAGTTTGTGAAGTTAGTAGGAGCAGCGGGCCTATACGTGCATCTACGGATTGGCCCGTACGTATGCGCTGAATGGAACTATGGGTAAACTTCTCATCTTTCTTTTTTACTATACTTTTTCACAGTCTATTCCTTCATAATTTCATAACTAATTTAACACTTGGACAGTGGTTTCCCTCTCTGGTTGCATTTTATACCTGGAATTCAGTTCCGTACTGATAACGAACCATTCAAGGTAATTCATTTTTCTCTCCTCTCGTCTCGCTGTTTGGTTAAGTTGTTGTTCACCGCCACCAACACATACTCTGCTGCTTTCAGAGAGAAATGCAGCGATTTACTGCTAAAATTGTGAACTTGATGAAGAAAGAGAATCTTTATGCGTCTCAGGGAGGACCAATTATTTTATCTCAGGTAAGTATATGTATCAATATAGGCATATAACATATTTACATAATTTAGATTAAAAAAGTTAGTTTACATGTATTTTCTAAATCACCTTAATCATCTTCCTTAATTCCCTGATCCCTCCCCTCCTTGATTATATCTTCCTTAATTCTCTCATCTCCTCCGTTCCGAGGAATATCAATATGGATAAATTAAGAAAAGATTGACAAATATGTCTTAACCTATGATACTAGTTAATATAATAATAATGAGTACTCTCTAATGAATGCTAGATTGAAAATGAGTATGGTAACGTTGAAAATGAGTATGGTAACGCTGCTATACCTTACGTCAAGTGGGCAGCTGCAATGGCCTCATCTCTCAATACAGGAGTTCCCTGGGTCATGTGCCAGCAAGCAGATGCTCCTGACCCCATTGTAAGTTCCCTTTCTTCTATTCTCTTCAATTGCTTTGAAGCCTATGTTTTAGCAGATTGCGTCTCTTAATATTTTGGATTCATCTTATAATTTTGTGATTCTGTCTGCGTGTTCCTTAATTGACATAGTCATTGCTCACAGATTAACACTTGCAATGGATTTTACTGTGATCAATTCACACCAAACTCTAATCAGAAACCAACATTTTGGACTGAGGGTTATAGTGGATGGTGAGGATTTTTTTCCAAATATGATCTTAAGGGTTGTGTACTCTTCCTAATTTTACTGTTTTTTTTTTTCCTTCCCAGTTTTATTTCTATCAATACCATGTTTGAATTCTTTGATTTTGTAGGCTTGGATATTTTGGTAGTGCGGTTCCCTACAGACCTGTAGAAGATCTTGCATTTGCCGTGGCGCGGTTTTTCCAACGAGGTGGAACATTACAAAATTATTATATGGTAATGCATCCTTACATAGAGTTATTATGTTCATATATGACATTTTAAGATAAAGCAGGCTGAACTGAATTCCGAAGATGGTAGTGACTCTATGCCATAATTTATTTTGTTGCTCTGAAACAGTACCATGGTGGGACCAACTTTGGCCGAACCTCTGGCGGACCATTCATTTCAACAAGTTATGATTATGATTATGATGCACCAATCGATGAGTATGGTATGCAGACTTTCTAGTTTCCTTGATCAACCTTTTGATAGAAAAATGGAGTCTTTCATTTTTATAGAATTGTTATAAATATCATAGGCCTTTTAGGCATCACATTTATGTGGTACCGAAAAGCAACCGTTTGGTATATGCATGAAATGTGCTTCTTATTTTCATAGAAGACAGTCAGTTTTAACAGGTTTTATTTGTGAATTGTGATAACCAAAAATATCTTAATTGCATGATGCAGGAATTGTGAGACAGCCTAAGTGGGGACACCTCAAAGATGTGCATAAGGCCATAATGCTTTGTGAAGAAGCATTGCTAGCCACTGATCCCCAAATTAAATCACTTGGTCCGAATCTAGAGGTATATTTGATCTTTATTATAATCATTGGTCCTGTTAAAAAGGTTCTCTCATGCCCATGTATGACAATAGAATTTCTGGATAAACTTGCTCAGACTTCTCATATTTGAATCAAGTTTCCTGTCTTTCTTTTCTGCAAGTCCACTTCTTATCTGATTTAGAAAGGACTAATCTTTTGTTTCTATATTAACTCAGAATTTTTATTATTTAAATCCAGGCTGCAGTTTACCAGGCAGGATCTACATGTGCTGCCTTTCTCGCCAACGTGGGCACCTCATCTGACGCAGCAGTAAATTTCAATGGCAATTCCTATCACTTGCCGGCCTGGTCTGTGAGCATCTTACCAGACTGCGAGTATGTAGTGCTCAATACTGCAAAGGTTTGCCTCATCAGCTTCAGCTTCTTGGTCACATGGTCTTACTGATGGCTGATACGGTCCAAGAAGGGTATGAAACAAAGTTCTAACTCCCTACATGACAGGTTAATTCTCAATCTACCATTTCAAGCTTCACAAGAGAAATTTCCAAAGAAGACAGTAATTCTTTAGAGGGTTCTAGATCTGGATGGAGTTGGACAAGTGAACCAGTAGGTATTTCAAAAGCTGATGCATTCTCAGAAGTTGGATTACTGGAGCAAATAAATACAACAGCAGACAGAAGTGACTA
The DNA here is from genome assembly GCA_019022615.1 of Acacia melanoxylon. Classification (NCBI taxonomy): domain Eukaryota; kingdom Viridiplantae; phylum Streptophyta; class Magnoliopsida; order Fabales; family Fabaceae; genus Acacia; species Acacia melanoxylon. The sequence goes on from JAFJYJ010000106.1 coordinate 1,342,478, forward strand.
CCTATGGTACTCATTGAGGTATATTGACCTCTGGTTCACACAGCTATCTTCTAACCTATAATAATCCTCTCCAGATGATATTTCTCTCCTTTTTGTAGCATTGATCTTGATGATGATGGTGGCCCTCAAGCTGTCCTTCACATCGAATCACTTGGCCATGTCGTTCATGCATTTATCAATGGGAAGCTTGCAGGTAACTAAAATTGAAAGAAATGAGAACTGACATGACAGTAATTTTGTACTATATTCCTTGTCACTCAAAATTTGGGATAGTATATGTCTATCGTTCTTGGACGCACCTTCCTTGTTTGCTCATAGATTCTATTCAATTAAACTTTCCATGAATTTTGTACAAATACCAACCCATGAGTGACTTTCCAGGGAGTGGAGTTCGTGATGCTGCCAAAAAGTTGGACGTTCCTGTCACTCTTGTGGCTGGGAAGAACACAATTGATCTCCTGAGTTTAACTGTAGGACTTCAGGTTGAGCCTTCCTGATTATACTTCTCTTCTAAGAGGGTTTTTTTTTCCCCTTTTTTTTGGTAACATGCATTATTGGCTTGTTATTTTTCATGATCCATCTGATCTGACGTTATGATAAAGTCATTTTGTAATGTTGCATAATCTAATGTGAGCCTTAATTGTACATGATAGAACTATGGAGCCTTTTTTGATACATGGGGTGCTGGAATAACTGGCCCAGTTAGATTGAACGGTTTGAAAAATGGGAGCTCTCTTGATCTCTCCTCTCAGCAGTGGACATATCAGGTTCCTCTCAGCTTTAACCAAAAACCCATTCCTTTCTTTCTTTTTAGGCTGAAATGGTAACATAACATTCATGCCTCATTGGGGAATCAAATCTGCTCTAAAATTTTGTGATTGATGATGCATGTGGGAGCATATTTTTAAATAGGGATGAAGAGAAAGATGCAGGAAGAGATTGAGAGAAAGATAAAACCTCCCAGACGCTTTTCTTGAAACGACATTCATTTTTTATCCCAACTCTTACTTATTTGGAGTAATCAGAATTAAAAACCGAGGTCCATTAAATTGATTGGATTCAATTGATATACTTAAAAACCCAAAGAGAAAAAGTTACCAACTTAAGAGCCTGATTTGAATATTTTGAAGCTTAAATCTTTAGTTCTTCCCCTTTTCTTCATCAATGCCTGAGAATGTACTTTTTTGCCACGACTCGTGAATATAGGTTGGTCTTCAAGGTGAAGAATTAGGTCTTTCTGATGGATCTGGAAATTGGAACTCGGAGTCTACCCTACCTAAGAATCAACCATTGGTTTGGTACAAGGTAATCTTGCTTGCCTGGTGGTTGGAATTCCTTTTACAACTAGCCGCGCTTTATATCTAGCCACAGATTATTTCTTGCATTTCCAGATACCAGAGACTAGTCTGCATTTTATATACCAACCAATAACTTCTATCTGTAGATATAAATTGTTAGTTAGGCAAGTGATCCTAACATATTCCTCTTACAAAGGAAAGATTAAAAGTTCAGGCATAAGATTAATATTGATTCTTAACAAATGATTCCAAAATATGAATCCATGATACTGAAAACCTTATAAGCTTATTGTCTAGTACATATGTTTAGTTGGCAAGAAGCAACTTTTGCTTATTGCTTATTCTTCTTCTTTGTCTTCATATGTTTAATGGCTATACATGTTGAACCAGAAAAGCTTTGCTGCTCCTTCTGGCAACAATCCAGTAGCAATTGACTTCACGGGAATGGGGAAAGGTGAGGCTTGGATTAACGGACAAAGCATCGGTCGATTCTGGCCCACATATATTGCTCCAAAGAGTGGTTGCAATGAGGCATGTGATTATAGAGGGTCTTATAATTCCAACAAATGTCTCAAAAATTGTGGAAAGCCATCACAATCGATGTAAGTTTTCGAGATTCTAGATGAGATAACTCAAATACGATAATACTATTTCTCACTGGAAACACCCATAATGCTGCAGATACCATGTACCTCGCTCTTGGTTGCGTCCAAGTGGTAACCTACTTGTGTTGTTTGAGGAAAATGGAGGTGATCCAACTCAAATAACTTTTGCTACAAGAAAGATAGAAAGCCTGTGTGCACATGTTTCAGATTCTCACCCACCACCTGTAGATTCATGGGACCCAGACACAGAATCAGGAAGAAAACTAGGGCCTGAACTTTCGCTGGAGTGTCCTAATCCTGATCAGGTTATATCTTCCATTAAATTTGCAAGCTTTGGATCTCCTCGTGGGACTTGTGGCAACTTCAACCATGGCCGATGCAGCAGCAAAAGAGCACTCTCCATTATCCAGAAGGTCAGAATCTTGCTATCACCTTCACAAGTTGATATTGATATCTATTTAATTTCAGTTTTAGACTAACTCAAATCAAATGAAACTTCAACAGGCCTGCGTTGGATCAAGAAGTTGCAATATTGGAGTGTCAATTGATACATTTGGTGATCCATGCAGAGGAGTGGCAAAGAGTTTGGCAGTCGAAGCTGCTTGTACATAATCACGCGGCTCCCGCAATTCATTTGCGGCAAGTATCTAGTTTAATGTGTTTATTTAAGTATAGCCCAAAGTAATTAAAAATGGAATTCAACAAAGAAAAAAGAAAACTCCTGTAAAACGGTTTAATATTACTTTGCCGAAAATGAAGGCAAGGAAGAAGAAAAGATTTCAGCAGATGGGTTATAAAGTATAACTCAATAACCCTACTCAAAGTGGTAGTTTCAGACTTACAGGCTGGACAAATAGGACTATTACTCGATGTACCTTAACGACCAGAGGAATATAGTAGTAATGTGTAGTGATTGGGAATTAGGTCCGTGGTATTGTTGTGGAAGACAACCAGAACCAACAACTGTGTTTAATATGTTTGAATCTTCAATCGTGAATAAGACTATGCTTTGTCTCATCACCTTGACATTTAAAAATTAGCATTATCATCGTATGGAATGGCCCAAGCATGTTGGGAACATGTAACCATAATCAATGGACGACCCAATCAGAAGCAAACCATGTCTGGGACAAAAAAATGGTAAAAAGAAGGCCCATGGAAATAAAGGATGAATGTGATATTACAGAGTAAGTCTTTTTTATCTGATATGAAAAACACAAGAAACGACGAAAGCACCCGTTTTTTTCCATTCTAGTTTTGGTACCAACACGTCCGAAACCAGTTAACTTTGGCACATGCATGACTGGAATGATGAATCCCCCAACCCCTCCCGCCACTAAATATATTAATTTAATTAAAATCCATATCTCATTCCAACAATTAGGTGCGTTCAAAGTTTTCCCGTCCGGTCATCCCATGTCGATTCCAGATAAATTGGGACGGAAAAATCTCATTCTGAAAAATTTGGGACGGAAAATATTGTGGGATTTTCCAGTCCTGTCCCATTCCATAAATACATAAATTTATAGTGCAATTTGAGAAACCAGTTTTAAAAGTAGCAGACTTTTTAGACCAGCTGTATAGAGATCGGATCCAGAACCAGTTTAAAAAGCGATTTTCACCCGTTCTAAAAGGCTATTTTTGCACTAATCAGTAATCACCAACAAGATCTTCACATCGGTAAAATTTGAACTCATAATCTTATGATTATGAACTAACCCCTTCTATGATATGATAAGTTAGCCTAATTAAGTGACTCAATAAGTTGAAGTATAGGAGTAGATGAGAACTGGGGTATGATACTAATTTATTATTGAGACTTTTTACTGATTTGGTTAATCTAATGTTTAATTAGGTATCATTTGGATCTACGTGGAGAATTTCCTCATTAGCTCCCAATGCCTTTTCTCTTATAAATAAATAAACTATACATACAGGGACCAATGGCTTCATTAAATATGAGGCAGAATTATAGCACTTACATATTAATTTTTTCTATTAATTAATTAAATCATCTGTCTTTTATAAAGTAACCACGTCCTTTTTCTTTATCAGTCAAATTTAAAGGTAATCATCACTTCTTACTGCCGTAGTGACGACTCTTAAACACAATCTAATTGTCAACCTACCAAATAAAAGAATTTCATATCAATAATCCTTTTTAATTTGCCGTCTTGGCGCACTCACAAAGGTAAAATCACCGTAGCTTCCTTCTTTCCTAGTCAATTTCACTTTTGATGCTTACAACCACTAATTGTTTTAGCTTATAAAAGTGTTTTAACTGTTTACAACGTGAGTGGGTTTTATTTTGACTTACAAAAAAATGCTTAAAAACCATTTTGAGATGTTGCACCTTTCTCCTCCATGAGTTCCAGCTTTCCCTCTATTTTCAAATTCCAGAGAGTAAAATAAATCGATGTTTCTAGTCTACACTTAATATTTTCCTTTCTCAATTTCTAAGTTCACACCACCGCATTTGCTGACAACTACTGGGAAGGACCCCATTTTAATGTGCTCTACTTCAATAAAAGTACGAAAAAAATCCCAAATGCCTTGCAAAGACAAGTACTCACTACTCGAAGATAAGCCAAAGCAGTAACTTGATGAGCTCACAAATTTGGAAGCTCTGATCTGTTTAATAGGACAAGAAACCAGCTGAGGAAGACGGTAATGACGCGGACATGCTTTTATATACGATATTAATTAAGGTGGGGGTGCCTTTCTTGATCTTTAAACTCTTGCCTCTATTCCTTCTTCTTATAATTACCTTTACCGCCTAAGCAACATTATTTCAACTTATTTAAAGGATAAGGCATTGGCAGATTAAGCCAAGCATTCTTCTGGGAAAGCAATCCACTGTAACTGTTTTCTAAAGCCATTATCTTTTTACCATTTACTAAACTGAATTGAAAGTGTGTTTTTGAGTGGGTTTTGGTATTTGGTTCTCTGGGAAACCTGAAAAAGGCCATGAGAACGACACGGATACTGTTCCTTTTCTTTTGGCTCATAGGCGTTCTAGCCTACACGTCGATTTGCGCCAATGTCACGTACGACCACCGTGCATTGGTCATCGACGGCAAGCGCCGTCTCTTCATCTCTGGTTCTATTCATTATCCTCGCAGTACTCCCGAGGTGTGTCATGTGTGCCTCTCTGTCTCTTTGAAATGCTTGCCTTATCTTTCTGTGTCTTGACTCTTTGAAATGTTGAATTTGTTGTTTCAGATGTGGCCGGACCTTATTCAGAAATCCAAAGATGGAGGACTCAATGTGATTGAAACCTACGTCTTCTGGAACAAGCACGAACCTGTGCGTGGCCAGGTTTGATCACCATTTTCATATTTTCTTACTTGCCTCGTTTATCTGAATTCTGACACGCTGATAGTTGCTCTGTTAGTTGCTTTGGTGAGCTTGTTTATTATTATTTTTAAAATATTTTAATAGGTAAATATTTTAAAATAAATATAATCTTTTAACTAACATTTTTAAAATATATTTTTTAATTTAAAAAAATATTGTTTTTGAAGTTTTCTTTTGTCTCAATCAACGTTGCAGACCGAAAGTTTTAAAACATAATAATATTATCTTATTCCGTTAAAAAACTAACTTAAAAAATTGACGTTTATTATTAACTTTTTAATAGAAATGACAACATTGTTTTGAAACTTTAGGGACAATATAACATTGAGACAAGAAAAATTCACAGAGTAACATTGTTCTTCAGTGAAAACTTGAGACAAATTTATTTTTTAACCCATTTAAAAATCATAAATAAATAAAAAATTAAACTAGGAGACCTTCCTCAGATAAGCTCAAGGTGCCTAAACTGGCGCCCCTCGTGAGTTTGCTCAGCTACTTACCAGTAGGAAAAATAAAAGGAAGAAATGATCCTCAAGTCAATTGTATCCTGTAATTAATCGGTTTTTATAAACAGTAGTTCAAAGCATTGAACTTTTCTTTCTCTAAAGCAATTTTTATAGGAAGACTTTATATTGTTCTAGCAAAGTAACTATGAATTAGATATATTGCAGTATAATTTTGAAGGCGGGAACGATCTAGTAAAGTTTGTGAAGTTAGTAGGAGCAGCGGGCCTATACGTGCATCTACGGATTGGCCCGTACGTATGCGCTGAATGGAACTATGGGTAAACTTCTCATCTTTCTCTTTTAGTATACTTTTTCACAGTCTATTCCTTCATAATTTCACAACTAATTTAACACTTGGACAGTGGTTTCCCTCTCTGGTTGCATTTTATACCTGGAATTCAGTTCCGTACTGATAACGAACCATTCAAGGTAATTCATTTCTCTCTCCTCTCATCTCGCTGTTTGGTTAAATTGTTGTTCACCGCCACCAACACATACTCTGCTGCTTAAAGAGAGAAATGCAGCGATTTACTGCTAAAATTGTGGACTTGATGAAGAAAGAGAATCTTTATGCGTCTCAGGGAGGACCAGTTATTTTATCTCAGGTAAGTATATGGTTCAATATAGGCATATACTAGTTCTTAACATATTGATTAGATTAAGGAAGTTAATTTACATGTATTTTTTAAAGCATCCTTAAAACATCTTAGTCATCTTCTTTAATTCCTTCATTCTCTCTCTTCTTTGATTATTGTTGGGGGCGTCAATAAGGATAAATTAGGAAAAGATTGACAAATATGAAAACTATGTCTTATATTTAAGACTGATAGCGACTTCGGCAAGTGCACCGGTCGTTACAAGTAATAAAGTAATGAGAACAAGATCGTCCCACGAGGAATAGTACTCCAATCACTAATTCGTTATTTTTGCTTTAGTTGGATGAATGAGTAATATGAGGTGAGTTTGATAAGTATAAGAATTTAAAGAATTAATGAAGAATGAGAATTTAAAATCAAGAAATTCAAGAAAATGTTTAGAGAATACGAGTAATTAAGAAAAACGCAGTAAAAAGTGAGAATCCCCTATGTTCCTCTAAGTATTTAAATTGAATTCCTAATTGATTATTATTTCTACGATTGACGATCAATTCTCTAAAGTTAGACTAAGTCCCAATGTCTTGACGCTTACCTTAAAGTCCGTTATCTTTGAAAACAACCTAATGTCTTAGTATTGTTTGGAAAAATCATATTTTTAAACCAGAATTATTAGATCGCATAAATTTGTAAGCCTATGTCTAGGTCATGCAACTCTATGATGAATTAACGGTTCTAGTTAGATGCACCAACATCTCTATTGTCATATATCAACCTATGAACAATCTAAAAGGTGATCAATCTTAAAGAAAGCATTAAGCAAAGATAATTCATTCAATCAAGAAAATAATAAATAATAAAGAATCCAAACAAATCCTTTAAATTCGCATAGGGTTCATCCTCGCCCTAACTACTAAAGAAAACTAGCCTAACATGGCTATATTAAAATCCATAAAAGTCAGGTTTAAATATGATAGGATAAAGAAAGAGAAATAAAGACTCAGGAGAATCCTCGTCTCGTCCGCGATCCTTCCCGATTCTCCAAGTCTCTTCTCGTTCCTTCCTTCTTGAATTGCGTCTCGTCCTTTTCTTTCGCTGCGTCTCTTGCGTCGAATGTGTGTCTTGTGTTTCTCGCGTCTAACATATATATAGGCCTGGGTCCATGTTTTGTGTATATCCAAATCTTGCTTTATCCAAATCCATTCTATTTATCCATCGATGCCAAAATCCATCCGCGTCTTCGTGCGCCTTTTGTTTTCTAACTACCGTAGCCTATTATAATATAAATAATATATTATATTTATATTATATTATATCTTTTTCAATTTAATGTATTGCTCGGAGTAGTGATGCTTATTGTCTTTTCTATATTTTCTCCTCTCTTAGATCACAAAATATCTCCTACAAAATAAAATAGGATATCAATAGATTTTCTGTTATAATATTCTTTTATCCTATATTTAATTAAAAGATAGATAAGTACATAAAGATAATTAAATAGGTATAAAATATTAATAAATTCAATCTAATATATCTCAGAATCTATACTTATTTAATCATAAAATATCTACTTATCAAACTCCCCCACACTTAAACATTTGTTTGTCCTCAAGCAAAAGAAATAGAATTCATTATCTGAACAAAACATTGCTCATGAAATTCCTAAACAGAAAGCAATAAACCACACACCTAGATCATATCATCAAGTTTTATTCAAGTTAATGTCTTATAAGAATAGGTCACTAAGCCAATAGCCTTAAACAATTGTAATAATCTCTTAACATCCCATGATCAAAGGATCGGCACGCAATAAATTCAACAATAAGATTAGTAAAAGAATATTACGCCACTCAATTTCTCCAAAAAAAAAAAATCAAATTCCCCCCACTAAACCAAGCTTTTTATTTAATTTAATAGGGATCCTCAGGCAAAACATATCTCTTTTTTTTTTTCCTTTCTTTTTTTTCATTTTTTTTTTCGTTTCTTTTTTTTTTTTTCCTTGAGTCGTTGTAGGTCCCTTTTTGACGCGACCCTACACATGGGTGATGCAGGACCGGTTACTCGTTATCTCCAACAGCACCTCAAGAGGCTTTTAGCCCAACTCATAACCCTCTTTAACTTTACCGTTTGACGCGACCCTGCACATGGGTGATGCAGCACCGGTTACTAAGTGCGGTCTAGAGAAGTCATTGGAGTTGTGTTTCTTTTTCTTTCTTTCTTTTTTCTTGTTTTTTTTCATTCCTGAGTCATTTCCCGATACAAAAGTTTTACTTAGCTAGCAAAGATCATCATCTAATTTTCTAAAGAAATCATGTAGCAAAATATTTATAAACTAATAATCTGTTGACCATACTACAAACTAATCTCTATTCTCATAGTTAATTTCAAGATCGCTACAAAAATTCAAGGCTTAGAGGCTTAATTGAAACATTCTTTTCTATTTTAATGTTTGACTTGATAATATTCTCTAAGATGGGGAAAGCTCAAAGTTAAGGTCAATCCTAAACAATGCAAAAATCTCAAATATTAAATTCTTAAAAAAATAAATAAAATAAGGACAAGCATCACCAAAGAAATTATATCCCTCCCCCACACTTAAATCAAACATTATCCTCAATGTTGCTAAAATATAAAGAGGGAAAGAAACTAGTGCTCCCCTGGTTTAGGCTTCTAACTCGGATGTGGAGTGCTTCATCCGGTACCATCCATGATGTTTCAAATTTTGAGAGAGAAGAGTGTACAAGCCAGACTTTGCAGCTACAAGAGGAGTGATCATCTTCAAACCTGAATAAAACTAAAAGAAAAGAAAGAAAAGAAAAAGAAAAACACAATAATAATAAATAATGAAAGCAGAACCCTTGGGTTGCCTCCCAAGAAGCGCTTGGTTTATAGTCTTCACCGACTATGTCGCCTTAATTCTCAACTTCCAATGCCACGAGGTTCTTCCTCTCGTCAATGTCTCCACCATGGTAAGGCTTTAATCTCGCCCATTCACCTTAAAAGCTTCATCTCGAACCTATTGGTGCAATGGCAATTGCACCAAAAGGTGTGACTTCTTTGACTACAAAAGGTCCCGACCATCTAGACTTCAATTTCCCGGAAATAGTTTCAAACGAGAATTATAAAGTAGTACCCGCGTCCCGGATGAAACTCTTTAGGAATAATCCTCCGTCATGCCATCTCTTGGTTCTTTCCTTGTAGAGGCTAGCACTCTCATATGCAAAAATTCTGAATTCATCAAGCTCATTCAACTGAAGTAACCTTTTTTCATCCGCAGATTTAGCATCAAAATTCAGCAACTTAGTTGCCCAAAGCGCCTTATGCTCAAGCTCCACTGGAAGGTGGCAAGACTTACCATATAACAGCTGAAACGGTGACATGCCAATAGGAGTTTTGAATGCCGTTCGGTACGCCCACAAAGCATCATCAAGCTTCTGATCCATGAATGGCAAAGGAAAGTGGTCCTTGCGAGTGGCATCATTCAACCTCCTATAATCCACACACATTCTCCAGCCCGTAACAGTTCTAGTGGGTATCAATTCATTATTCTCATTCTGCACTACTGTGATTTCACCCTTCTTCGGTACTACATGTACTGGACTAACCCACTTTGAATCAGAGATAAGATAAATCATACCTGCATCTAACAGTTTCACCACCTCCTTTCTCACCACTTCCTTCATAGTCGGGTTAAGTCTCCTCTGGGGCTGCCTTATTGGTTTCACATCGTCCTCCATAAGAATTTTATGAGTGCAAAATGAAGGACTAATCCCCTTTAAATCGATATAGACCACCCTATTGCGTCTTGTGGGTAGTCAAAACTTTCAAAGAACTTCTCTCCGTCGGTAGGTGACAACTCAAAGCACTAATAATAATGGGATAAGTGTCATCCTTCCCTAGAAAAGCATACTTTAGATTAGAAGGAGCTCCTTTATTTCCACCTTAGGAGTAAACAGTGGCGCATCATAATCCTTCTTCTTCACTCCTCAACTCGTAAATCAATTCTCATCTCGAAGCCTCTTCTTCCACTTGCAACAATCGAGCAAGATCATCCTCCATAGACTCATCCGAACCTTCTTGCAGAAGATTTTCATGAATGGCCTCATCAACTACATCAATTCCAAGCGCCACTATTATCACCGGGTATTTCATGGATTGAAACACATTGTAAGTGACTTTCTCATCATTCATTTGGAACTCCATTTTTCCTTGCCTACATCAATTACCGCTCTAGCAAAAGAGCCAAGAAGGGTCTTCCCAAAAGCAAAGGAAGTTCAGCATCTTCCTCCATGTTAAGAACCACAAAATCCACCGGGAAGATGAATTTGTCCACTTTCACAAGCACATCCTCAATGACACCTTCTGGCTTCTTAATAGACCTATCCGCCAACTGTAACGACATCATAGTAGGCTTCATCTCTTTAATGCCGAGAGCTTTCGAAACAGATAAGGGCATTAAATTTATACTAGCTCCCAGATCACAAAGTGCTCTGCCCATATTGACGTTCCCTATTGCACAAGGAATGCTAAAGCTGCCCGGATCTTTAAGCTTTGGTGGTAATTTTGTTTGAATAATGGCACTACACTGCTGAGTCAGTGCCACTGTTTTCGGCCTCTTGCAACTTATGCTTCTTGGAAAGCAAATCTTTCATGAACTTTGCATAATTAGGCATATTTTCAAGAGCTTCGCAAAAGGAATGTTAATCATAGTTTCTTAAAAATATCCAAGAACTTGGCATACTGTTGCTTCTGAATCTGCTGCTTCAACCTTTGGGGGTAAGGAGGTTTTGCATAAGAAGGAGTGGGAGACTTCTTTGTAGCTATATCCTTTGGAACCTGCTGCACATCATCATTCTCAGCCTTTTCCTCCTCTTTTTCTAAAGCCTTTTTATGTTCTTCCACCCCTTTTTCGATTTTTCCTTCACCGGAAAGCATTTCTCAACCGGTGAATCACTATACCACTCCTTGTAGATATGGCCTTGCAATGCTCCTTTGGATTGACCACAAGTATCACTAGGGAATGACCCTTGGCTCCTCTCTCGCTATTTGCTTTGATAACGACCAATCTGATTCTCCAAGTTCCGGATTGAAGCCTCCTGATTTTTGAGAGAAGACTTTGTTTCATTTTGGAAAGCTTCTGAACCTTGTATGTATTCAGTGCTGGTATGGGTCAACTGTGTCAAAGCCTTTTCCAGATCAGTAATAGTGGTGGTGGTTTGGTGGAACCGCGAGGCGCCGTCTTGCTTGGGGTTTATAGGAAAAGTTTGGGTGAGATTTCCCGTGATTGTACGTGTTGCTATACGGATTAAATCGATTCCTAGGAGGATTACTCATGTAATTAACCTCACTGTTTCTCCAAGATCTTACCAGCTTCACAATCTCCATTAGCGTGTTCCCCTTTGCAAAAATCACAAAGCAAATGAGGCTGAGAAGTGATGGATGAGACCTGAGAAGAGGCAAGTTGTTTAGTGAGGGCAGCTAACTGCTGTTGGATCACCTTGTTTTGTTGGAAAAGGTTCTCATTGTTGGCCAAAATTGTATTGTAAGAATCTAGATGAAGAACTCCCCTCTTTGGTTGTGGAGTAACAGTTTCATTCTCAAGGGACCCCATAGCCTCAAACAACTCCAATGCTTCCTCTGGAGTTTTGTTTCTCATCTTACCACCTGCTGCAGCGTTAATCATCATCCTAGAAGACGGAAGCATCCCATTGAAGAATATTCTCGCCTGATCATAGTCTTGCAGCTCATGTTGTGGACACTTCCTAAGCAACTCCTTAAACCTTTCCCAAGCTTCACAGAATGATTCCACATTGCCTTGAGTAAAGCAACTAATATCTGACATCAGCTTTGTATACTTAGAAGAAGGAAAAAAAATTTCAAGGAACTTTGTGGTGATAATTTCCCAAGTGGTGAGACTTCCAGTAGGACAAGAACGAAGCCAAGCTCTTGCTTTCCCCGTTAGAGAGAAAGGAAACAGTCTCACACGAAGAGCGTCTTCAGGAACCCCATTCATCTTGATGGTATCACAAATCTGCATAAAAGTCTCAATATGCTGATTAGGATCCTCTAAATCACTCCCACTAAAAGAACCTTGTTGAACCAAGCTTATGAGGGACGGCTTGATTTCAAAATTATTCGCATTCACGGCAGGATTGACAATGCTAGTTGCAGTCCTAGCAGGATTAAGTGTCATGTAATCGCCCATGGTCTTTCTTGGAGGAGGACGGGGAGGATCTGCACCATTTTCTTCCATTATTTCCAGTTCAGTCTCAGTACTAGAGCTAATAACCTTTCCTTTTCTCTCGTTTAGCAAGTTTCCGGTGTCTCCTTGTCTTGTCTTTTCGATTTCAGGATCAAACTGCAGCGTATTTACGTCAAAGTGGTACCTCGCATAAACGAGTAAAATATTAAAAATTAAAAAATAAAAATAAAAATTAAAAATAAAAATCCAATCTAGAGTTTTAATAACTACTCTTAGTGTTGAAATAAAACTATTCCCCGGCAACGGCGCCAAAAACTTGATAGCGACTTCGGCAAGTGCACCGGTCGTTACAAGTAATAAAGTAATGAGAACAAGATCGTCCCACGAGGAATAGTACTCCAATCACTAATTCGTTATTTTTGCTTTAGTTGGATGAATGAGTAATATGAGGTGAGTTTGATAAGTATAAGAATTTAAAGAATTAATGAAGAATGAGAATTTAAAATCAAGAAATTCAAGAAAATGTTTAGAGAATACGAGTAATTAAGAAAAACGCATTTAGTAGGTGAGAATCCCCCTATGTTCCTCTAAGTATTTAAATTGAATTCCTAATTGATTATTATTTCTACGATTGACGATCAATTCTCTAAAGTTAGACTAAGTCCCAATGTCTTGATGCTACCTTAGTCCGTTATCTTTGAAAACAACCTAATGTCTTAGTATTGTTTGGAAAAATCATATTTTTAAACCAGAATTATTAGATCGCATAAATTTGTAAGCCTATGTCTAGGTCATGCAACTCTATGATGAATTAACGGTTCTAGTTAGATGCACCAACATCTCTATTGTCATATATCAACCTATGAACAATCTAAAAGGTGATCAATCTTAAAGAAAGCATTAAGCAAAGATAATTCATTCAATCAAGAAAATAATAAATAATAAAGAATCCAAACAAATCCTTTAAATTCGCATAGGGTTTCATCCGCCCTAACTACTAAAGAAAACTAGCCTAACATGGCTATATTAAAATCCATAAAAGTCAGGTTTAAATATGATAGGATAAAGAAAGAGAAATAAAGACTCCCTAGGAGAATCCCTCGTCTCGTCTTTGCGATCCTTCCCGATTCTCCAAGTCTCTTCTCGTTCCTTCCTTCTTGAATTGCGTCTCGTCCTTTTCGCCGCTGCGTCTCTTGCGTCGAGAATGTGTGTCTTGTGTTTCTCGCGTCTAACATATATATAGGCCTGGGTCCATGTTTTGTGTATATCCAAATCTTGCTTTATCCAAATCCATTCTATTTATCCATCAGATGCCAAAATCCATCCGCGTCTTCGTGCGCCTTTTGTTTTCTAACTACCGTAGCCTATTATAATATAAATAATATATTATATTTATATTATATTATATCTTTTTCAATTTAATGTATTGCTCAGGTAGTGATGCTTATTGTCTTTTCTATATTTTCTCCTCTCTTAGATCACAAAATATCTCCTACAAAATAAAATAGGATATCAATAGATTTTCTGTTATAATATTCTTTTATCCTATATTTAATTAAAAGATAGATAAGTACATAAAGATAATTAAATAGGTATAAAATATTAATAAATTCAATCTAATATATCTCAGAATCTATACTTATTTAATCATAAAATATCTACTTATCAAAGACCAAGATTAACTCCCGAAATATGTCATGTATTAAGCACTAGAGGTAGTATTATATTGTGATTTATGGATAATCCCTGCAACCCTCTGCTACTAGTTAATATAAGAATAATGAGTACTCTCTAATGAATGCTAGATTGAAAATGAGTATGGTAACAGTGACATTGAGCCTCGCTATGGTCCTGCTGCTAAACCTTACGTCAAGTGGGCAGCTTCAATGGCCATATCACTCAATACAGGAGTTCCCTGGGTCATGTGCCATCAAGCAGATGCTCCTGACCCCATTGTAAGTTCCCTTTCTTCTATTATCTTCAATTGCTTTGAAGCCTATGTTTTAGCAGATTGCGTGTCTTAATATTTTCGATCCATCTTATAATTTTGTGATTCTGTCTGCGTGTTCCTTAATTAACATATTCATTGCTCACAGATTAACACTTGCAATGGATTTTACTGTGATCAATTCACACCAAACTCTAACCAGAAACCAACATTTTGGACTGAGGGTTATAGTGGATGGTGAGCATTTTTTCCCAAATATGATCTTAAGGGCTGTGTATTCTCTTCCTAATTTTACTCTTTTTTTTTTCTTTCCAGTTTTATTTCTATTAATACCATGTTTGAATTCTTTGGATTTGTAGGCTTGGATCATTTGGTAGTGCAGTTCCCTTCAGACCTGTAGAAGATCTTGCATTTGCCGTGGTGCGGTTTTTCCAACGAGGTGGCACATTACAAAATTATTATATGGTAATGCATCCTTAGATGGAGTTATTATGTTCATATATGAGTCTGAAGATGACAGTGACTTTATGCCATAATTTATTTTGTTGCTCTGAAACAGTACCATGGTGGGACCAACTTTGGCCGAACCTCTGGCGGACCATTCATTTCTACAAGTTATGATTATGATGCACCAATCGATGAGTATGGTATGCGGACTATCTAGTTTCCTTGATCAATCTTTTGATAGAAAAATTGAGTCTTTCATTTTTATAGCATTGTTATAAATATCATAGGCATTTTAGTCATCACATTTATATGATACTTTTGAGATTGAAAGATCACATTGAAACATAAGAGAAATGCTAATATTATTGATCCTTAAGAATAAAAGAGAGTACAAAGAGACTGCTATATAGGCAAATTAATAGGCTAACCCTACCATAAAATCTATCATAATCTAATCAAATCATAATATCATAGAGGTATATTCCTAAGATATAATATTCATATCTAATCATAATAAATACTAAACGATATCCTTAATAATAATACTTAATTAATATTTATAAACTTGATATTCTCAACACTCCCCCTCAAGCTGGAAGCAACTAATCATCAATAATTTGCTTCTTCATGAGATCTTGAATCAAGCAGCAAGTGGGTGGGCACATCGAAGAATAGTTCAACCAAATATCACGACATTCAAAAGTAATAATCTAACAACTTCACCAGGAGCTCAAACAACAAAGAATACCAAACCTGGCAAACCAAGGTCTTACAAGGGACCAAAGCAACATCAAACGTCTCACCAAGGACCAATACCAAATGGTTTCACTAGGGACCAAACAATACTCCAAATGTCTCACTAGAGACAAACACCAAACGAAACATCTCATCGAAGGCAAAGAACGAACAGGTCACACAAGGACCCTCAAACAGCAAATAGTTGCCAAACACCTCACCGGAGGCAAAGAACGAACAGGTCACACAAGAACCATCAAACAACAAATAATTGCTAAACACCTCACTGGAGGCAAAGAACAAACAAGTCACACAAGGCCACCAAAGAACAAAAAATTGCCAAACACCTCATCGAAGGCAAAGAACGAATAGGCCACACAAGGACCACCAAACAACAAATAATTGCTAAACACGTACCTCACCGAAGGCCAAGAACAAACATGTCACAAAACACACCAAAGATCTCAAACCAAAGAGTAAACTTTGTCTCACAAGAACAAAGCACTTCTGAACCCATAAAACAGATCTGAAATCACAACCCCAATTGCCAAAAGTGAAGAAAATCAAATCAAACCTCTCATCGGGGGCGAACGATTGCCACGAGTCAAGGTAAGGATAGACAACAAAAACCGCTTTGTCACTATTCACGAGGAAATTTGCTTTGTGACTATTCACGACGGAAACGAACCCTAATGCTCTGATACCATGTTGAGATTGAAGGATCAAATTGAAGCACAAGAGAAATACTAATATTATTGATCCTTAAGAATAAAAAAGAGACCTTTATATAGGCAAATTAATAGGTAACCTTAACCCTAAAACCTATCATAATCTAATCTAATCAAATCATGATATCATAAAGATATATTCCTAAAATTTAATATGCATATTTAATCCTCATAAATACTAAACGGTATCAGTAATAATAATACTTAATAATATTTCTAAACTTGATATTCTCAACCGTTACCAAAAAGAAACCGTTTGGTATATGCATAAAATGTTCTTCTGATTTTCATAGAAGACAATTAGTGTTAACCACAAATATCTTAATTGCGTGATGCAGGAATTGTTAGACAACCTAAGTGGGGACACCTCAAAGATGTGCATAAGGCCATAATGCTTTGTGAAGAAGCACTGCTAGCCACTGATCCCCAAATTAAATCTCTTGGTCCGAATCTAGAGGTATATTTGATCTTTATTATAATCATTGGTCCTGTTAAAAAGGCTCTCTCATGTATTAACACACAACTTTTATTATTAAAATCTAGGCCGCAGTTTACAAGGCAGGATCTACATGTGCTGCCTTTCTTGCCAACGTGGGCACCTCATCTGACGCAACAGTAAATTTCAATGGCAATTCCTATCACTTGCCGGCCTGGTCTGTGAGCATCTTACCGGACTGCGAGAATGTAGTGCTCAATACTTCAAAGGTTTGCCTCATCAGCTTGAGTTTCATGGTCACTTGGTCTTACTGATGGCTGATACGGTCCAAGAAGGGCATGAAATAAAGTTCTAACTCCCTACATGACAGGTTAATTCTGAAACTACCATTTCAAGCTTCACAAGAGAAATTTTCAAAGAAGACAGTAAATCTTTAGAGGGTTCTAGATCTGGATGGAGTTGGACAAGTGAACCAGTAGGTATTTCAAAAGCTGATGCATTCTCAAAAGTTGGATTACTGGAGCAAATAAATACAACAGCAGATAGAAGTGACTACTTATGGTACTCATTGAGGTATACTGACCTCTGGTTCACACAGCTATCTTCTAACCTATAATAATCCTCTCCCGATGATATTTCTCTCCTTTTTGTAGCATTGATCTTGATGATGATGGTGGCCCTCAAGCTGTCCTTCACATCGAATCACTTGGCCATGTCGTTCATGCATTTATCAATGGGAAGCTTGCAGGTAAATAAAATTGAAAGAAATGAGAACTGACATGACAGTAATTTTGTATTATATTCCTTGTCACTCAAAATTTGGGATAGTATATGTCTATCGTTCTTGGACGCACCTTCCTTGTTTGCTCATAGATTTTATTCAATTAAACTTTCCATGAATTTTATAGAAATACCAACCCATGAGTGACTTTCCAGGGAGTGGAGTTCGTGATGCTGCCAAAAGGTTGGATGTTCCTGTCACTCTTGTAGTTGGGAAGAACACAATTGATCTCCTGAGTCTAACTGTGGGACTTCAGGTTGAGCCTTCCTGATTATACTTCTCTTCTAAGAGTTTTTTTTTTTTGGCAACATGCATTATTGGCTTGTTATTTTTCATGATCCATCTGATTTGGCGTTATGAAAAGTCATTTTTTAATGCTGCATAAGCTAATGTGAGCCTTAATTGTACATGACAGAACTATGGAGCCTTTTTTGACACATGGGGTGCTGGAATAACTGGCCCTGTTAGATTGAACGGTTTGAAAAATGGGAGCTCTTTCGATCTCTCCTCCCAGCAGTGGACATATCAGGTTCCTCTCAGCTTTAACCAAAAGCCCATTCCTTTCTCTCTCTTTAGGCTGAAATGGTAACATAACATTCTTGCCTAATTGGGGGATAAAAATCTTCTCTAAAGTTTTGTGATTGATGATGCATGTGGGAGCATATTTCTAAATAGGGATGAAGAGAAAGATGTAGGAAGAGACTGAGAGAAAGATAAAACCTCCCCAGATGCTTTTCTTGAAACAACTTTCATTTTTTATCCCAACTCTTGCTTTTTTGGAGTAATAAGAATAAAAAACATTGATTGATTCAATTGATATGCTTAAAAACAAAAAATGTTACCAACTTAAGAGCCTGATTTGAATAGCTTGAAGCTTAAGTCTTTAGTTTTTCTCCTTTCATTCATCAATGCCTGAGAATGCACTTTTTTGTCACGACTCATGGATATAGGTTGGTCTTCAAGGTGAAGAATTAGGTCTTTCTGATGGATTTGGAAAATGGAACTCAGAGTCTACCCTACCTAAGAATCAACCATTGGTTTGGTACAAGGTAATCTT
Source organism: Acacia melanoxylon (assembly GCA_019022615.1). Taxonomy (NCBI): domain Eukaryota; kingdom Viridiplantae; phylum Streptophyta; class Magnoliopsida; order Fabales; family Fabaceae; genus Acacia; species Acacia melanoxylon. The sequence goes on from JAFJYJ010000106.1 coordinate 1,361,171, forward strand.
ACTTGCCTGGTGGTTTGGAACAAAGACACCTGGTTTTCCTCTTAAAACTAGCTGTTCTTTATATCTGGCCACGGATTATTTCTTGCATTTCCATGTAGATACCAGAGACTAGTCTGCATTTTATATACAACCAACAACGTCTGTCTATAGACATATACTGTTAAGTTGGCATACTCATAAGCTAATTCCTTTTATAGCTTAAGCATATACAGTCTATCAGGACCTGTTTGGTTCACTCTTACTTTGGGTTAGAGCATGAAAACATGACTTGCAGTGTAATTTTGTTTGAGTGAAATGATTAGGTATGTGATCCTAACATATTTCATTTACAGAGGAAAGATCAAAAGTTCAGGCATAAGATTGATATTGATTCTTAACCAATGATGCGAGAAAAGCAAAGGGAACAAAATTTCGAGTCTTGGCTAATCTTCCACTTATATTATTTTCTCTATCAACCATTCTTCAGAACTTCAGCATATATGAATGATGAATCCATGATACTGAAAACCTCATAACCTTATTGTCTAGTACATGTGTTAAATTGGCAAGAAGCAACTGCTTAATGATTCACCTTTCTCTTCACTGTTATTTGCGACACCATTTTTGCTCTAACTAACGGCAATACATGTTGAACCAGACAAACTTTGCTGCTCCTTCTGGCAATAACCCAGTAGCAATTGACTTCACGGGTATGGGTAAAGGTGAGGCTTGGGTAAACGGAGAAAGCATCGGTCGATTCTGGCCCACATATATTGCTCCAAAGAGTGGTTGCAATGAGGCATGCGATTACAGAGGGTCTTATAATTACAACAAATGTCTCAAAGATTGTGGAAAGCCATCACAATCGATGTAAATTTTCGATATTCTAGATGAGATAACTCAAATACGATAATACTATTTCTCACTGGAATCACCCATAATGCCTGCAGATACCATGTACCTCGCTCGTGGTTACGTCCAAGTGGTAACATACTTGTGTTGTTTGAGGAAAATGGAGGTGATCCAACTCAAATAACTTTTGTTACAAGAAAGATAGAAAGCCTGTGTGCACATGTTTCAGATTCTCACCCACCACCTGTAGACTCATGGAATACAGACGCAGAATCAGGAAGAAAAGTAGGGCCTGCACTTTCACTGGAGTGTCCTAATCCTGATCAGGTTATCTCTTCCATTAAATTTGCAAGCTTTGGATCTCCTCGTGGGACTTGTGGCAACTTCAACCATGGCCGATGCAGCAGCAAAAGAGCACTCTCTATTATACAGAAGGTCAGAATCTTGGTATCACTTTCACAAGTTGATATTGATATCTATTTAATTTCAGTTTTAGACTAACTCAAATCAAATGAAACTTCAACAGGCCTGCGTTGGATCAAGAAGTTGCAATATTGGAGTGTCAATTGATACATTTGGTGATCCATGCAGAGGAGTTGCAAAGAGTTTGGCAGTTGAAGCTGCTTGTACACAATCACGCAGCTCCCACAATTCATTTGCCACAAATATCTAGTTCAATTTGCTTATTTAAGTATAGCCAAAGTAAAAAAAAAAATGGAGTTCAACAAAGAAAAAATAAAAGTCCTGTAAAACAGTTTAATCTTACTTGCCTATAATGAAGGCAAGGAAGAAGAAAAGATTTGAGCAGATGGGTTATAAAGTATAACTCAATAACCCTTCTCTAAGTGGTAGTTTCAAACTTAAATAGGACTGTTTCTCGATGTGCCTTAATTTCACTTGTGTTGTAAAACTATGCGATTCAAATTGAAGTGATTATTCGATATTTTCTTTTTTTTTTTTTTTTTATCCGTGTCTATATCCACGCTCTTGCACAGTGGTGGAGTAGTTAATTTTAGGCTTTTAGCTGTTGATCTGAATTTAGAACTTATAAATGATTTAACTCGTATATATAATCATTTCTCAAAAAAAGTAGGTTATTTTTTATTGGGGATGATTAAACATATCATAATTGGGAATAATAAATATAACATTGAGAATAAGTATTGCCAAAGATAAACAGATGGTGGTTACATGTATTTAGTAGGTAAAATCTCCATCATCCATATAATAATTACTATAACGATGACGATGGGCAACATTTGGCGCCCTTATTTTTCTGGTAAAGAATGTATTTTTAATCTTTAAACTTTAAAAGAGATTATCAGTACTGAGCAACGAGTCCTTCACCAGCAGCAAACCCAGATGATCTCTGGAACCTGCAAACTCTGCAGGAAGGTGAAAACAGAGAAGGAGTTCTGTATTTGTCTTCTCCACCCATCATTGGCATAGGAACACCTCTCTTCACTGGGCTCACGTAGTTTGGCCTGTAAGTCTTACCCAAAACTCCTTCAACAAAATCTGAGAGGTTCTTGAATCTGAATTGTGTCTCCAAATGAGCAAAAGCATCATCTTCAGGTAACTGATAATTGTGCACTCTGTTTTCTTCTTTCCCAATGGGTCTTACCTTAATGTCCATCTCTAACAAGCCTGAAACTTTCACTCTCACACTGTTGGTTTCATCTGTTCTTTCCACTTCTACTTCTCTCTCTTCACTGTTTGTCTTCCATTCAGCATCATCACCAGTAGGAATGCTCACTGTTTCCCCATCCCACTGTACCATCAAAGAGTCGACATTATCGTCCCATTGAGATACTCTGTTCGCTGCCACAACGAGAGTGTGTGTGTCAAATATGACAGAAATGGCTTGGACCCATGTGTAATCACGAGTCCTTCCGTGGGGTCTAGATCCGATGAAATGGGCATTGATATGGAGATTGTCGTCAGAGACGATGGCGAAGTTTCCACCTTTGGCTCCATGGAAGTAGAACATGACACCATCACCGCCAACAAAACGTGGGTCGTAGCAGAGAGATCCATAGCCATCACAGTTGGCTTTTCTATCTGCCAACAACAACAACAACAACAAAATCTCACATTTTTGTCCAAATTAAAAGTCAAAATTATAATTGAATGGAACCAAAAAGGTGATGGACATGAAGGCAGGCAATATATCTTAGAATATCACCAAGGCACTTGACATTATAATACTACGATAATATTATGATTATACTCTTGCTCCTTAATATAAGATAAATTTATCTAATTTGAGTAGATTAAGAAAATTAGTTAATATGACATATATTTTCTAAAATACCAATTCAGTTTCCTTAATTTCCTCTTTCCCTCTTCTCTTTGATTACTATTGAAGAACATCAATAGAGGTAAATTAGGAGAAGATATGTCCTATATTCAGGATCAAAATTAACTTCCCAAATATGTTTTTTATTAAGGACCGAAGGGAGCATTATTAACTAAATATTGTAAATATTAGTAGGGAGATATAGTTGTTATAATATTATTTACTAGGGCACTCATGTATTAGTATGTATATATGTGTCTCTAATCAATCAATGAAAGACTTACAATTTATTCTTATTTCAATATTGCACGGAACAAATAGAACTTACACTTGCAGGTGGCTTCACATTTGCTGCTGCAGTCAAGGAAGCAACCCTTTTGCTGCTTGTTCTTCTTGGGTTTGCTATTTGGGCACTCGGCTGGACAAGCAAGGGTCTTGTAATAACAAGACCCTTGTGCAAGGCAAAAAGCTCGTTCTTGCCCTGATGGTAGAGGCGACAGCTTCTTATAATGTGATGATTCATCTTTTGATTTTACCTTTTCTTTCTCCTTACCTTTGTCCTTGCTATTCTTCCCATTGCTTTTTCCATTTTCATTCCCCTGGCTGTTGTCATTCCCGTGGCTGTTGTCATTCCCTTGGCTGTTGTCATTCCCCTGGCTGTTGCCGTTGCCTTTGCCTGCACTGTCAGCAATGGCCATTTCCATGGAGACGAGCAAGGTGAAGAAGGAAGCCAGGAAGAAGAGTTTGAGCTTAGCCATGTCTTTAAGTATCTGTAATGCTAATGTGCCTTTGACCTTCGTTCTCTTCCTCTGCTATGGATGGATTTATTTCAAATGCTTCAGTGTAGATGAAAGAGGAGAGATGAGAAGAATGAGAATGAAAGGGAAGTATTTATTTAGCAAGTTTTGGGTATCAATAGGCCTAAAAGTTCGCCGTAAGCTTTGTTTCTATCATGGTGCTGAATGAACAAGCAAGAAACAGCACCATATAGTGATCAATTGAACGCCATTGACTCTCTTTATGCATATAAATAATAAATTCTTTCAACTTTTCTGGTTGTGGCTCTATGATGAAGAAAGAAAGGGACTTTTTTTTTTTTTTTTTTTTTTTTTTTTTGCTCGAGAAGAAAGAAAGGGACTTGAAAATTTGCAGTCTGTATATTTTATTTTTTCCCATGTGGATGAGAGAGCTGAATCCCACGCTGGGATTGGAAAAAGATAATGTAAACGTTGTGGTCACATAAAAATGCATGTCGTTTAAGTGTGGTTGATCTCCAAAGTAAAGCTTGGGACAGCAAGCACACGAGGTTTTGTATTAGAAGAAGAAGCATTAATTCATTCATTTACAATACGACAAATGAACTGACTTAAAACGCAAGTCGTTCATCCGCACCTTGGATGCCGCCGGACAATGCGACGACGGTGACCCTCACATTCCCTTTCCTTCATCCTCTAAAAGACGAGGTGTTGCACCTTACGTAAGTTTTAACCCACCTTCATCAATAACTCACGATCACGCCAACATAAAGTTTGTCAGGGTGAGTATATTTTTGGGTTGAGAAGCAAAAATACACATATACTTTATTCTCGAGAACGCCTAGCATCATATGCTTTTTTTGGGAGTAAAAATACATATGTGGACATGTGGTTACATTTTAGGAACAAAAGTCACGCCACCGTTAAAATCTAGCATGTTGTAAATATGATTTTTTCTGTTGAAATGACCAGATTTTAAATTTTGTTGTAAATACAACACTTCCTTTTGTAAATCTAGCCTTTTTCGGTTGTAAATGACATTTCTATGTTCAAAATCCAGGTGTTTAAATGTTGTTATAAATATGACATTTTCTGTTGTAAATATAGCCCGATTTTAAATTTTGTTGTAAATACAGCACTTCCTGTTATAAATATGTCCTTTTTTTTTAAATGACCTTTCTATGTTCAAAATCCAGGTGTTTAAATGTTGTTGTAAATATGACATTTTCTGTTGTAAATATAACATTTTCTGTTGCAAATGCACCGTTAAGTTAGATTTAACGGTGGTGTGACTTTTGCTCCTAAAATGTAACCACTGTAAAACTCATCTGATCTTATAAATCAAGATTATTAAAATGTTCGACTCTTCCAATAAATTATGATTTTTTCTAGGACGGTATTAGTATTCAAATTAAGGATCTCATCGAAAACTTACAGCAGCTTGCCAAACAAAAGCTAAGAGAAAAAAGAGTATAGGTATTACTGGCATAATATCTACAATCGGATTCAAAAAAGCATAGACTTGTAATTTCGCGAAGAAAAAACTACTTGAATAAAGAGCAAAGTTAATACAAATACAGACCAAACTAAAGATATTAAGTATAACAAATAACATGTGTATTTTTGCTCCTAAAAAAAAACATATGGTGTTGGACTCTCCCGAAGGTAAAGCACATGTGTATTTTTCTCCTTTACCCTATATTTTTTTACCTGCGCTTAATGCCACTGTCATTCATATTTTAGCCCATTCAGTTTTGATTTTTTGAATTGAAAAGGAGGTCAAACATGCAGGGACTATTTTGCATTAGGACAATGGGCGTAAAATTAATTTCTCAAAAGTTAATAATTCATTATTTCATTTCTTTGTTAATAGTAATAATAAAACATTATATCTTTACTTATGAATAATATGAGTATTGAAATAAATTAAAATATAAGGAAAAATATAATTTTTCGGCATCTGAACTTTTTTTTTCCCACTATTAAATCAGCCCTTAAACATTGACTTTAGAGACAACTAACTTCATATAATTTCTTAAGTCAGAACAGTTCATCCTTATAGTTTTTTTTTTTTTGGTTAATAATAAGGACTGATCAAGTAGGATTAGGGAGTATTACAAACGAGACGAGCTCGTGCGACACCTTCAGCATCCTCACGAAGAGATTCATAGATCCCATCCGATAATTCATGGATTACAAAGTGGATCCACCTTCGACTTGCTGGATGCCCCAAGTTCTTCCCGGAGCACCACTATTGCATCCTTAGATATATGTGTACCTAAGGGTTTCCTACGGACTTTCATACTCTTACTGGTAGAATTTTGGAGTCTGATGCCATGTGGAGGTTTCTGTGACGCCACCCAATGAGGTGCTTGATTCTCCTTTCCCTTCTGTCGACCTTCAAACCCCGGCGGTACAGATAGTACTTGATTGGGACTATTCAGCTCGCTAGGTCCACCCACGTCCATCAAGGAATCCTACCGCTGTAACTTAACCACCGTATGCTTAGAGCTATCCAAAGTCGATTTTACCACAATAGGTATAAGGGCCAAGCTTTTAGCCAGCAAACCCATGGGACGATCACCTTCCACTGTAACTTCATGCACTAAAACAAGCCCCACTGGCTTGTCCGATGCAGGAATCACGTTGAGGGGTGTCATGGGTAGGTTGGGGTTGGTTAGTGATGTGAGGGGTGGGGCCTCTTTTGTCTCTTTTCTCCCATATTCCTTACCTTTTTGACTTTGTATATTGCTCTCACGTGCTTTACACTCTTCTAGTCCATTCTCTTTGGTCTGTACCACATTCTTAGTGCTTCGCCCTTGATGGCTCTTTGTTTTTTGCTCTTTAAATTCCTCCACCAATTACGCCTCAGAATCCGCCAGATCATCACATTCAAATAATACATTATAACGGGACCCACCATTAATTCCAGATCCCGCTATTTTCGCTGATTACCACGGAGTCTGTTTTTTTCCTTTTCTGGGGTACTGCACCTGCATCCAAACGCCATACCGGGAGGATGAAGTTTCCGCCATGTGGTCGCCGGTGGCCGTCTGGCTATCTGGGCCAACGTGGGCAGGATTATGATCCATATCCTTCCGTTCCTGATTGTCTGACCTCTTACTCAACCAATTCACCTCCTTACACTTCTCCTGTGTGTGTCCAAATTTGTCACAGCCAAAGCAGATGCTCGGAAGTCCTTCATACGCGATGTGATATGCCTTACCATCAACCTTAATACACGGTATCAAAGGTTGCAGTAAGTCGATGAGTACCGCGATTCGAGCATACTTCCCTCTCTCCCTTGATTCCGTCATGTAGTCGATCTTCACCACCTCCCCCAAAAGAGCACCAATCGCTCTGAGAGTACTCTTATGATAATACCTGAAAGAGAGACCTGGGATTCTAATCCAAGCTACCACCTTAGACACAACAGCAGATGTAGGATCAAAATCCAGGGTCTAAGGCTGCACCGTAAGATAAGCACCATAAATCATCCAGGGGCCCCCATCAGTGCTCTTGTATAGTCCTCTTCTTGATTAAAGGTCGCAAAAAAGAAACTCCCTTCCATGGCAATTAACTGGTAAGAATCTTTTGGCTTCCACAAAGCTCGGGTTCTTGTCAATAGTTCCTGGTATGTAATGCCACGCCCAAGTAGCTTTATAATTAGCGTGCGTTCCATACCTTGCACCAGGATGTCCCGGACGTTGCTTGAGAAATCTATGGAGGGGATGCTTCCCTCCCTATTAATGCAGTAATCCTCCTTCGTTACACTACCTCATTCAGAGTCCGATTAGTGTTCCCATTGCCATCCAGATTCAACAGTTTGTTTCGATAGGAGATACCACTCCCCACTTCCTTCTCAGCCATCTCTACGTCCCCCTCCACAACGCTACTCTCACCATCGCCGACATCTGCTCCCAGGCGTATGCGAACCTTTTTCGTCGACCGGAGGCTTTCCTCCGACAGTGGGGGAGGAACTTCTTTCTCAGTCCCCCCTTCTCTCTCCACTTCATTCTCTTTCATAAAGCCAATCGAGGAGAGTGTTTTTTAATCAGTTTTTTTAATCATATAATCCCGTCGTTATAGCTCTTAGACTCAATAAAATATAAGGATGACCTTGTACTACTTTAAAGTTCATAAAATAAATCAATGATTGAGGGAAAGTTTAAAAAGAAAAAATTATAGTCTCACAACATACCAATATATAAATAAAATATATAACAAATTTCATTACTTTCAAGTCAGAAATAATATTTTATTTTTTCGAATTTCATCTAACATACAGAAAAACATGCCTTTATATAGATAAAATGTTGAATTGTCCATTTTTCCCTATAAAATTAGAAGTTGATATATAGAATTATAGCAATCTCTATTTTTTGAATTTCATAATATTTACTGTATCTTCATATTATTATTCAACATCTTCTATCTCATATCCGTTTAAATTAGCAGTAAAAGCTATTTTTCCAACATGATATACAGTATAGAGGTAAATATGTGAGAAAAGTTTTACTTCGATTTGCATTAACATGTATTTTTAACGCCAATTCAAATAGACATTTTACATTCTGAATTCCTTTGGATACTTGATGGGACGTAGAGAACAATAACAGTAAAGTAGTACCTTCATTGTACATATCAAAATGGAACCTAAGGCTGTGGCCTCAAATGTTTAACATCAAAGCCTAGTAACATGCTTAGTTACTTATGATTATGAACACCTAACATTTAACTGTTAAATTTACCAGAAAGTACAGGAAAACAGAATTATCCGGATATCAAGAAAAACAGGCAGGGCCATCAACCTCTGGCTCTATCGATAGATAGGGAGGTCATTCCGAGGTTGTTGTTCACAACTAAGATCAACTGGGATTGCCACAGGGCTACTCAAGGCTTCTTCACCGGTATCATCAGCCATTTTTAAGAAATAACTATGCCTGCAAAATCAAACTATTAGTACTTCAATTCACACAAAAACTGTACAAATAATTGGCCAAGTAGAGAATTTATATTCACCATCTAGTATCTGCCGTTAACTCAGGATGAAAAGCAGTAGCAAGTATGCTCCCTTGTCTCACAGCAACTATAACTCTCCTTTCCTCCTCAACGTTCTCCTGATGTGACCATATCCACTCAGAATAAAAAGATAATAAAGGAAAAACCAACACATCGATGAGGAGTCATCATTTCTGGAAGCGTGTGGAGTTTGTATCATATTATCACTAAATGTTGAATTATTGTTGGATTGTATTCAGAGGCATTCTTCAAGGAATAGGAAGAATGAAAGCACCTATGCTTTGTGTTTTCAATAGACCAGCTGAATTAAAGGCTTCAATGATCATGAACTGTCATGCTAATGCCCGAGGTGGCCTTTGGGACGTCAGAATTTTAATAAGATATTCGGCATGATAAATTTCAAAATTTATATGTTGTATATATCCTAAATATTAATATGGGAATTCTCATTTTATATCCTGCCCCAAGACGTTTCAACTTGCTTTAATTTGATTGTCGATAGTCCCAACCCAGGCTATGCCAGTTAAACAGAGGAAACTAAGAACTAAGAAGCAATGGACCCCATAGCTTTGTGCACGGATCACAAAGTTCCCACCCCAACCACAATTCTGATGTCAATCCTCAGGACAACAGCTCCATAAATAGAAATGTATTAAGGTATTCATTTTCCACGTCTATACACACACACACACACATATATATTCTACAAACCAGCAAATAACCTCATAAGAAAGGGTCCATTTTCAGTACCAGCTACAATGATAAACCAGCTAATAACCTCATAAGAAAGGGTCCATTTTCAGTACCAGCTACAATGATAAACCAGCTAACTGCTAGATTGATTGAGTTGATATTTTTTGATCCGGTGTATTTTAATAATCATATTCACATTTTCTAACATTCCCTGAACCAGTCACCCCATCTTATACTGACATAACTTCGGATGTTGAGAGACCCCTAAAATTAAGTAAAACTAAGAGCTGTGTTAGAAAAACAAGAGGGCCACTCAGGGCAGGAAGCTGCAGGGGTCGCATGAGTTGGCTGGTAAAAGGCTTGGTAAGGAATCTAGAGAGGGATAGGAATGGAAACCCTAGAGGTTGTCAAAGGAAAATCTTTTCTTGTTCTGTAAATATGGGTAAAATCTGGTTGCAGGGATCTAGACCCTCCACACTTGAAGAGCTAGGCTATCTTGTATTTTTTCAACGTTTTTGTCTGTTAATACCGTAACCCCTTTCATAGAAACTGCGGCTTCCACAAGATGTTTGATGAATAGAACCAAGATCAACAAGTAAATAAGTTACAACCATTATCAAACCTCAAAACTATACATCCAAACCACTGCAAGCTGAAAGCTTTCTTTACAAATAGAAATATATACTAACCTCTAATAAGCCATTAGATGGGGCAGGATAATCAGCTAACACTTGAACTTCTTTTCCAACTTCAAGGATTGCCGGGGCACGGATAAAAACTCCACGAAATGTTTCAGGGCCCCCTTCACTTGAAGCAATCTCGGGTACTGAAAGCTCTGCTTCAAAGCTTTGAAGCTAATTAAAAGTTTTGGTTAATTACACAAACAATATCAAAAGAATGATGTAGCATCCAAACTTTTATTCCATTTCCATGACCCATTACTTATTACTCTCTTTCTGCACATGAATCTGCGTTGGGCATTATGTATTGATATTTAGAGACAAAAAGTATTAAATGTTTTGGAACAAGAAAACAATTTAATTAAAGTAAATGACCTTACAAATCATGAACTTTAAAACAGATGGTGCTTAAAGATTATCTGAATCCTCAATCACTGGAAGGAGGGCATACACCTTCATTCCCATTGAAAATATACACTACGCATAGAATTCCATGTTTAATGTTCCCCATGTATCATGATGAAAATGGCTTCCTTTTATATGTACTTGATTGTCCATAGGTCAACATACCTGGCTTCCGAATAAATTCCTATGGACAGTACAATTAAGTCCACCAACTAATCCTTGCCCACCACTCTTCTGTCCTGAAATGAATTCATTCCTTCTTTCAAATGCTTATGTTGTAAGGTAAAATACTGATACAGCCTAGAACTCAACATCAGTGAAAAAAGGGGGAAGAGAGAAATAGCTCACCAACGGCATTATTTGACAAAAGTATTAGCCCAGCACAAGTACCCCAAACGGGCCTCCCCATTTTAACAAACTCTCGCAGAGCAGGAAACTGATAGATTGCAACATAAAACGCAGATTATGTTATGTACATCTCAACCAACTGATGGATTTATGAATCTTAATCAGCTTTGTGTAACTATTTTTAGCTCCTACCAGATTATAACGATATGGCTATCCCAATGAGAGGAAAAGGCAGAAGTAGCTGAACAAAGAAGAAAAGGAAAAAAAAAAATCAAAGAGGGAAAGAGAGACCAGATTGTAGGACTCAGCGAGCTTAGCCATGGTGGTGCTCTCTCCTCCAGGAATGATGAGGGAAGTGACATTGCGAAGCTGTTCTGGCTTCCTGATCTCAACGCCTTTCACCCCTAATCTCCTAAGGGCTTCCATAAACAGCAAAATGAAAATGAGTGAGAAATCAAAGGTGACAAAAAGGCATCGAAGTTTACTGAAGGTGGAAGAGAATGAGAAACGTACCAGCGATATGCTCGTTGAAAGAGCCCTGTAGCGCGAGGACACCGACGATCGCCATGTTCTTCGCCCCAACGCTCACTCTTCCAAACGAACCGCCAAAACCAGAACGCTCCAACACAGGACACACAAAGGAAACGCGATACGTTGAGGGAGATGGTCCTCTCGTTTCCAATGACCTTAGAAAACAATCTTAATTGTTGCCAAACAAAAATTTTCTTTCAAAAAGCCACCACTCAGAACCAAATGGCAGTATCTTCCAGGCCCACCAAAACAGGGGTCGGGGCCACTGATTTCATTTCAAAACAAATGGCAGTATCCAAGAGATGATACAAGATAAAAATTTAGAATCGAAGAGTCAACTTAAATCCACGTCGCCACTCTGTCCGAGTCATCAACTATGTCATCAGTACTCATCACCTGCCACCTAAGTCACCTATCAAACAAATTCTCTCATAATCAAACTTTCTCTTATCTCTCATAAGTCAATTTATACCATTGATTTTACTTAATCTTCTTAAAACTAATTGGAAAAATTACATCCGCGCCTCACGACCATAAAAAATAAGAAAAAAGTTTCAATAAATTACGTGATCAAAAAAGTCCGCAGACTTTTTTTATATTATTTGTATGGAAATAAAATCTAGATTTTTAAATTTTGCTGTAAATATGGCACTTTCTGTTGTAAATGACCAAATTTTAAATTTTATTGTAAATATAGCACTTCCTATTGTAAATGTAGCATTTTTCTATTGTAAATGACCTTTTCAGACGTTTAGGGACTTGAGTTTGAAACAAAATCCAGGTGTTTAAATGTTGTTGTAAATATGGTTTTTCCTGTTGTAAATAGTCAGGTTTTTACATTTTGTTGTAAATATAGCATTTTCTGTTGTAAATATAGCACTTCCTATTGTTAATACAAATAATATCGAAAAAGTCCCTAAGGACTTCTATGTAATTTGGTGATTTCAAGGGACCGCATTGTATTTATTTCTAGTCCTTGTGGCCTACACGTGATTTTCCTAAACTAATTTCCAACCTCTTTGCTTCGACTCCCACAAATGATGAGAGCCCATTTTTCTTATATATATCTTTCAGGTATTAACGGGTAGTAAAAAAAATACTTCAGAATATATAGACCGATATTGAAAAAATAACTAATGATCTTGAAAAAATATTTTAAAATCTTAAAAAAGTATCATGAAGTATATTTTTAGAACCAATTACTATCTGAAATATTTTTTTCATCCTAAAATAATTTTTCAAGATCATGTAGTATTTTTTTTAGTACCATTCAATATCTTGAAATATCCTTTTAGTACCATTCGTTACCTTGAAATAATTTTTCAAGATCCTAGAATAATTTATCAAAATTATGAAGTATTTTTTTATTACCAGTCAGTAACTTGAAATATTTTTTCAAGATTATGAAGTATTTTTTCAGTACCAGTCAGTATCCTGAAGTATCATTTTTGTACCATTCAGTACCTTGAAATAATTTTTCAAGATTCTAAAATAATTTTTCAAAATCATGAAGTATTTTTCAAGTACCAGTCAATATTCTAGAGTATACCAATCAGTACCCTAAAATAATTTTTCAAGATCATGAAATAATTTTTCAGTATCAATATCCTGGAGTATCATTTTAGTATCCTGAAATATTTTTTCAAAATCCTAAAATAATTTTTCAAGATCATGAAGTATTTTTCAGTACTAGTTAATATCCTAATGTATATTTTTAGTACCATTCACTACCCTGAAATATTTTTTCAAGGTCCTAAAATAATTTTTTAAGATCATGAAGTATTATTTTAGTATCAGTCATCCTAAACTATCTTTTTAGTACCAGTCAGTACTTTGAAATATTTTTTCAAGATCCTAAAATAATTTTTAAAATCACGAAGTATTATTTCAGCACTAGTTAGTATCCTAAAGAATCTTTCTAGTACACGTAAGTGAGTCAAAGCATTTAAGAGGTTGGAAATGAGTTTTAAGAATATAAAATAGACGGTTAAGATTAAGTGAAATCAATGATGAAGATTGATTTATGAGGGATAACAAGAAAATTGTGTTAGTTCTCTATGTATTTTGATGATGACTGACAATTATAAGCTCAAAAGTCTGTTAGTGATTCAAGTCAAAATAACTTGGTTTTAAAAATAATTTGCTTCTATTGATATGACTCCAGTCATAGTATTTGTAACTCCAGTCATTAAAGTGATCTTTGATCTTAGTGACTTAAGTTAGTGAAACATGACTCCATTCACAGTTTTTATAAAATCAATTTGTAAAAAGCCTATAACTCGTGTGAGTCACTTAATAACTCGAGTCATGCGTTGTACTTCAGCTTTCCAAAAGTCTATCCCGATAGCTGGTTTTTGATAACTAATATGACTCCAGTCATTTTCGTTGTAACTCGAGTCATGAGTCACACAGAGAGCTTCATTTGATTTATTATTCTGATATGACTCCAGTTATCCGTACATGACTCCAGTTATCTTATTTAGAATTCCTCTCTATTTGATAGTATTGGAACTATGACTCGAGTCAACATGGTATGACTCCAGTCACCTTTTTGGAATTCTTCTCTGTTTGAATTTTTAGAACTATGACTCGAGTTAACATAACTCCAATCATCAGCATATGACTCCAGTAAAGTATATCAGCTTTTGAAAACTTCGTTCTTTTAATCTAAAATTCATTGATTATGCTTTGGGTACTCCATATTATTGATTCTTACTATTCTTAACAAAGTTTAATCAGTTTGCTAATAAGTTTCAGACATGATTAACAAGTTTTAGTCATCAAATTATCATAAAGCAAGTCTGTGTCAGACGCATTAAATGTTTAAGCAGAGACGAAGCATGAAAATGGAAATTGAGCTTCCGAGCAATCATAAAGCATTCCGGCCATTTCCAGTCAACATTCTAACTGAGTCTCAACGGACAAATGGAATGAAAGATATCAATGAAGAATAACGGCTAACATCAGAAGAATACGAAGAGACGGAGTAATGTTCAAACTCAACGGATATATTTATTACTCACAACGGCTCATTAATCTCTCTTCAATGGTCATTAAATGTCATCAACTATACAAGCCAGAAGCATTCAATCCATCAACTACCGAAACTCTGCGCATTCAATTAGCAACTTAAGCATTTACTGTTTCTACTCAATTAGATAATATCTTCGGATATTTAAATCTTCAATGTTTATACATCTGCTTTTTTAGAGAGTTATTTATTGTTTATCAATCTCTGTAAGAATCTCAAAGTATTGAGACTTTGGGATTGAGACATTTGATTACAACTTGTAAGAATGAGTAAGTTCTAATGAAAGAATTACTTCGAGAGTTATAGAAAAAGTAATCATTTGAGTTAGTAAAATCCCGGAGAGTCTGGGGACTAGACGTAGGTCAAGGATTTAGACCGAACCAGTATAAATCGCTAGTGTTCAATCTTTCTCTTCCCTACTATGTTCATCTCTGTTTTTGTTAGCAACTAACAAAGTATTTAGAAAGAAAATTTTATATCCCCAATTCACCCCCTCTTGGTGATATTCCGTCTTTCAAATTGGATTATAAGAGGATCCATTCCCATCACCTATCTGTTCTATCATCAACTTGTCAGCTGCCAACTCAATTGGCATGTCAGCTCTTTGTCTGAGTCATCAACCATGTCAGATGTCATTAGGTATTTTTCTTCCATCCATTCCTTTTAAAGATTGTTAAATGCGGTTGTTATTATTGCCAGGGCCATTGTTTCTAATCGAAAGGTACGTGTAAATGGGTCATATTTGCATTCCTTTCCATCCCAACATTGAAAGATGGATTGTTATGCTCTAACTTGCCTACTTATACGGTTTAGTTTTAATTTTAATGAGAATCTATATTTTTGCTTCATTTTAAATGATTCTTTTCTAAAAGAATAGTTATGCTCTAACTTGCCTGTTTGTACTGGTTAGTTTTAATAGGACTTTATATTTTTGCTTCATTTTAAATTCAGTTAAGGAGCAATTTAGGTTCAGACTTGTCAAAAATAGAGCAATTTTTTCCTGATCATTATCTCAATTAAGTTTGACTATTAGTTGACCAAATATCTTTGCCGAATGATACCACATGTCCTTCACATCATTTTTGTTAAAATGCAAATTTACATTGGAAGTCCATGCATGTGTCTTCAATTTCATCTTTTTTCAAAATTAGATTTAAAACTTCCAAAGCAAATTTGCACTTTAATAAAAATGACGTTGATGACATGTGGACTGTCAACTCAATATATTTGGTTAACTAATGGTTAAAATTAATTGAGATAACAATCAAGACAAATTACTCTATTTGAGAAAATTTCTCTTACCACTTCAAATTATTCTTTTCTAATATCAGGGTTGTCTATCTGTTGAGAGATTTGTTCTTCATATCTTACCTCTCATTTGATGGCTGACAACAGTGTTCATTCACTAGTGACCCCAGATACATCCAAGTGGATTTGAATTGAGAAGGCACTTCACTGAAAAAACAAGTTCTATTCTTCCACTGAAAATGTGAAAATAAAGGACTCTTTTCGATGTTGTTTGGCTTTGTTTTTGTACTTCTTAAAAGCTAGATTGCTTTAATTCCTAGTTCTTTTGATGTACAATCATTGTATAAGTATTTGTTGATTTAATATAATGTTTAACACTATTTCTTTTCCTTTTCTAGATTCCATGTCAAATTTTTTCGCCGCAAAAATTACAATTATGCTTGTCTTTATCATTAATGAAGCTGATGTATTGGTAAATTTTAAGGAAGCAGTGTGTTTGAGAGTTGACACTATATAACCTTCCCCTCCAAAAGGGATAAAATTACAGGGAGAAAACAGTATATATGGCTTAACAGAGCACATTGCTTCATTTAACGGCTACGGCTGAAATTTAAGAGTCATGAACCCATAAGAAGGAGCTAACACATTCCTAATCACAATCTTGAACCATTCTTTTGCTTCCACTGAATAATCATTTCAAAAGTTGGGTTTGGAACTGAATAGAGTTGGCAATCGTGGCCCTACCTCTCTCAGTACGAAAAGTAAGTTAAAAACACATGTTTTTCAAAGCTCACTACTGAGGGCACAAGCTAAGCCGGCCCGGGCAGCGGAAATTATTATTCCAAATTTTAACTATTTTTCCTCCGTGTGTTTCAAAGAAATATAATTAGTAAATTACAACACGAATTATCTAATAAATAATAAGACAAATCACTAATTAATAATCAAAAGAAAACTATGTTTACAAATAACGTACATAAAACATAAAAAAGCATATCATTAAGCGACATTAACGATGATTATTATTGTCGTCATTTTCGTCACTATCATCAATTTTAACGACATTTGATTGTTCTTCACTTTGAGTAGTAGCCTCTGGCTCATGAGTAAGAATATCCTGAAATTCTTCTCCCGCATCATGAACACATCCATAATCTTTATTTGTAACAAATAATAAACCAAATCATAAAGTTAAAGTATAGTTATTATGTATTTGTAGTTAAATGGATAAACAACTCTATAACAAATACAATATATATAAATTAATAAATTTAAAAGGGAAAAAAAAAACTACAGTGAAAATGGCGCAGAAAATTTGGCCAGAATGTAACGACCATGACCCGTCGCCGGGCCTAATTTCAAAAGTCCATTTTTAAAAAAGCCCGAAGGTCAAAGAAACAGGCCTACTGACAGCTGACCCGTTTTACCGACTCTAGAACTGAATGACTTTTCTTCCATGGGCCTCCTCTAAGGGCTGCTATGAGGAAAATGCATTGTGAGGATGTTCTATGAACACAGAACACTTGGCTTCTTCCCATTCTTTGAAACTACATACAGACAGCACCAATATGAGAAGTTGAGCACAGGTAAATTCAAATTCAAGAAAAATTGGGTAAAACTGAAGTAGAACACAACACATAATTCTATTTCTAAGACTGTTTGGGGCAAGAGAATGGGTGATTAAGATGTCCAAGCGCTAAAAAAGGAGGGGGAAAAAACTAAAGACATTTAGCATGCCCCGAGGCATGATCAGATGACAAGAACAAAATAATTTCAAGCACCCAAAACTGCATGACAGGCCTTACCTTATTAATATTGTCCTTAGTTAGCCATACTGAAATATCAGATTCCATACTAAAATCAACCAGCGTACTTGTCAGTAACATTTGGGCGACCAGGTTCATCTCTCTTTCTCTTATTATGTGAAAAACGATATCATTTTCTCTTGTGATCCTGCCACTGGCAAGTCAAACAGATGACGGTTGAAGCCAACACAATAGATAGATATGCATGTGATGATGTGAATCCTTATCTGGCTTATCTTAATCACTCCAACCTTAAAAATTGTCGAAGCAAATTTCGAGGCGAGGGGCTGAGAAACCAAAACAGAAAGCACGTTAATCAGGACTCTACATCGCTGAGATCCTTTATGTGATCGCAGAATGTCAATTTTGAAATTTTCCATCCTTTTGTTTTCTATTTTCCATGTGACCAATTATAAGTACTAAGTGGAGCATATTACAGAACTCATCTTGTTTCTAATCATTTTTAGAAAACGAGGTTTTTAGAAACTGATCAGTTCACTTCAGATCATTGACCTCAAATGGAAAGAAAATTAAACTCTCTTTCCGGTTCAGGGCAAAAAACATTTCCAGTTGAGGAAGCAAATGCAATTAAAGTTGTCATAGGTAGTCACAACTTCAAAAAAAAAAAAAAAAAAAAAAAAAAATACAAGAATTTATTAAAATTATTAAATATTGTAATAATCAATTTTCACGAAATTATTCAGATTTTATGAGAGTGTTTTGCACCTTTCTATGAAAAGTGTAACCTGAGGTGGTATTTTTGCTCTGAGCAAAAAAAGGTTGTATTTTTTGCCTTGCATGTTGCCGTTTTCTGCGGAAACAGGTAATAAACAAGATTCTCCTAAGGTGGGTGCGGCTTGAGAACGTTTTGCTATAATTAAACTGGATTTGCCATGATGCGTTGCATCAAAATCACAGCCCCCAACTTTTTCATTCCATTTATTTAACACCCCATTCATCTTTTCTATCCCAAGTTTTGAATTTTTTTTATCTCGCCGTTCCTCTGCTATTGCCGATTGAGTTCTCCCATCTAGGGCTCTTTATGCGGCTATAATCAGAATTAGCGTAGGGTTTTGAATTTTTTGATTGTGGATTCTCTCCAATTGTTGGGGTTTCTTGAGAATTGCGATTGCACCTGAAGTTGGGGTTTTGAATTTCGCTCCGAAGGCCGCCGATCCGTGTTCGAATTTTAGGCCTTTTGGAGGCGGGAAGACTCGGTTATTAGTTGTTTAAGTTTGTCATCATCGCCCAGAAAAACGAGGTAACTTGACGGACATGGATTATGATGTTTATAAAGCAAGTAGAGCATATCTTTCGTTGTCGTTCTTTCCTGATGGCGTCTATAGGTTCTATGCAATTCTTTTGCTAAAGCTCATCTATGTAATATGTTCAATTATTGGAATTTTTTTTTCCTTGATAATTTCCCTGTTCCTGGTAATGATAAAGGTCAACGAATTGTTGTTGGGAGATCGGGGGCTGAGCTTGCACCTATTGTTATAAACTGGAGTTTTCACAATGTTGGATGTGAATCATAATCGGGTTAATATATATAGCCCTTTTATTCACTTAGCTGAATGGCACCCTTTGGAATAGCGTCGCTAAACAGGGCCTGAAGCCCTCTCCTCCCTCTGAAATCAGGTAAGCATCTTTCTGTCACGAAGCATGCAAAATATAATTCATTTTGTAATGCACGCAAGCCCAGAAAACCACGCTTGCTTTCATCCTCTCTAATGAAATTCTTGGTGTGAAAACCATTCCAGGGTCAGCAGAGAATATAGCTGTTAGGTGTTTTCTTTGAGCGTTTGAGGTGAGTCAGATATTGATTTGAGATGCTTTATTTACTTAATGACATATTATTTCTAAAAATTCTCAAGAATTTGTGTCTTTTTTTTCTTAATTGAAGGACATATATACGGCTGAGTGTTTAGGTCTGAATGTTCAAAAAGAGTTTCTCTATTGCAATAACGATGGGCTGCTGTGGCTGCTTTGGGTTCATAAGAAAATTCAAACGTTGCAGAAATCAATCTGGCATCAAGACTAGTATCTCTCAGGAGCCATTGTTGGATGAAACTGAAGACAGAGAAGAAGAAGATGATGATGATAATGATGATTATAGATCCTATAATGGTGATCTTACTGACACCATTAGTGGAGATGATAGTGAAGTTCCCATTCGTGCCAAACGTTCTGAGGAAATTTTAATGTTGAGAGAAGAGAAAGATATGATATGTAGGCAGTTTCCTGTTAAGGAAACTTACAAAGCTGTTCGTGCTGAGGTAATTGGCGTAGCAGTCTTGTAGTATATTTCTGCTGTGATATGTGTATTTCTTTATAAAGAAGGGAAAAAATCAAGACTAGCTTGGCCATTAGTGATCGTTAAAGTGAGGTGATCATGACTGCATTAAATTCAAAACTGCATTAGTCATGTCCTAGGAACTGTCCTATGTATGGTGTATCATGTCAAGAACGGCTATAGGAATCTTCTTTTAATGGTGGGAAGTGGCATCAGTATTAGAGAATAAATAGTCACTTCTTTAGTGCAGAACTTGTTAAATAGTGTTTGGGGATAGCTCCTACTTCAGTTACTATCTTTGCCAATCTGATGGCTTGACATGAAGTTGCTGCTGTACTTTATTTCTTTCTTTGCTTTTCACCATGATTTTCCCTCTAATTACAATTAGTACGATAATTTTGTTGTTGAATATGAAGTTAACGTAAGTTGTTTATCTTAGGACTTTCTTTAGACAAGCTCAAATTCAATGCATTTGAGCTTATGTCTGAATGGTTATCAGTATTGATCTGTGTGCTTGCTTTCAGGAGAAAGGTCTCTATTGTATTTCATATCTCCTGTCAGAAGGTTTATGTAAATTTCATTTCTGTTTCAGGATGAAAATGGTAACAAGATGGTAAATGAATATGTTCGGGAGTACAAGATTGGTTCTGGCAGTTATGGGAAAGTGGTAAGCATTGTGTTTGTGCTTTTGTGTTGTCTCGCTCATCACTGTGTTAAGTTTTTGAAGGCATCTTTTACATGCATGATAGGTTTTGTACCGAAGTTGTGTAGATGGAGAGTATTATGCAATCAAGGTATGAGGCTCTTGTCTGGTGTAGAAAGATACTAGTTTACTGCATTGTAGCAAATTTGGGCACAGTTTCTGTAATATAGGTGCTGGTTGAAAGATGCTACTTCTGATTTGTAATTGTATAGTTTGGACGTGTAATGTAACCTAGGCACAGGCAGTTTGATTGAGATATCATGTGGCTGAGAAAAAATTATAGATTTTTCCTTTGTTTTCTATTCATAGGTTGAAAAAAATCTCTGTGCCTCGATGGTTCTATTTGAAACATAAAAATGTTGAAAAGGAAAGAAAACAAAGATAAATGATATGATCATAGTGCCAGTCCCCATAAAAAACCATTACCAAATGTATACGCAATGGTATTCTTTAGCTAAGGCTGCAGTCAGTCATTTAGTGAGCTTAAATTTTGTGATCCGCAGGCCTTTCACAAGTCTCATCTACAGAAGCTTCGAGTTGCACCCTCAGAGACTGCTATGACTGATGTTCTGCGGGAGGTAGGTTTCTTTTCTATATCTTTTGTTCTTTTTTAACATTCTTTGCTGAAAAATTAGACATCAATTGTAAACATGTCAAGTTTGATCAAATATATTGCTTATTTGATATTGGTTTCTGTTAAATGTGAATTTGTTATAGCAGAAGTCATATGGACATTACTTGGATAGAAGGAAAACTAGAAAATGACTTCATTCATAAATAATCCCCAGTATATTGTGAGTTCTACATATGTAGAACTTCCCATCCACCTCCTACCTACTTATGACTTTTCCCCATGCTAACTAACCCATTGTTAGATAAGAACTTCTCAACACCTGTGACATTACCATTGATGTGATTTTGACCATATGCGAGCATGCACATTTACCAATTTTGGGAATTATGGATACTTTGAAGTGTCATTTTGCTTCCTAGTTTGTGCAAAAAAAATTGTTATTTGCACTAACTCGATTGTTTAAGCTGCCGTTTTTTTCCTTATTTTCCCTATGGGTTAAAAGACATAAATTCCTTCTTTCCAGGTACTCATCATGAAAATGCTGGAACATCCTAACATAGTCAATCTCATTGAGGTGATTGATGACCCAGAATCAGATCACTTCTACATGGGTAATAACAGCTTGTTTCTTCCCTTTCGTTTTGTTAATAAATGATTGACAGTTGCTGAAACTGCTCTCTGCATTTCTTCCTCAAGTTTGAATGTATAAGAACTTTTACCAGTCCTGTGGCTGACAGCTAATTTTCTTCTTCTACAGTACTTGAATATGTAGAAGGCAAATGGGTTTGTGAGGGTTCAGGTCCTTCTTGTAGCTTGGGTGAGGAGACTGCTAGGAAATACTTGCGTGACATAGTTTCAGGATTAAGATATCTTCATGCTCATGTATTATCTCTTACCTAATCCTTGTGTGCTTATTGTTGACTCTTAACTCTCTTGTGAACACTCACTAGTCACTAATGCCTCCCTTGGTATTATCATCATTTCTGTAGATTTTGTTATTATACTACTGCAACTGATTTTTATTACGAGGATTAACATGGATGTTTGTGTAGTTTTCCCTTGTCAAGTAAAGCTAAATAGTCTCGCAGTTCCTCAGATGGCTAGACTAAAATAGCATATTTTTTTGTCTTCCCTGATGTTGGCTTTCAAGTTTTGAATGACTCGGGGGCCATGGATTCCCTAATGGAGTTTTGCTTAAAGGTCAAAAGTTGGCAGGATGATGTAGGCCATATTTTAGTTATGCCTCCACCGTGTAATAAATTAAACGTTTATTATTATTTTATTTTTTTGTTGTTCTTATAGGATTGCCGATCACCATTTCCATGAATTTTAGGATTGAACTTAAAAATTATACCTTTGTTTATTTCTATATGCAGAACTTTTTACCTATCCTTTTAACTTGCTCCTGAATATTTTACCCCCGGACATACCTGTAGTTATAGCCTTATTTGTGTCATAAATATAGCTGATACAGTTTTGCGGTGTGATTTACATTGTATTGAATTAGTTAAGGTCTCTGGTCACTATTTGAAATTCCTCTGTTTTGTAGTTGTTAGAAGCATGCATCCTGTATGCTCAATAAATTAGTTTCGTTTAATCTTGTGGAATCTTGTTTATGTTGATGTTTAAGGCCAAAGTTATCTGTAAGAATTGTTTTCAATTACCTTATTTATGTTATGTGCTCTGAAATAGTTTGTCTTGTTATATGATGATGATTTTTTCATGGATTGTTTGAAATGCAGAATATAGTGCATGGGGATATTAAACCTGATAATTTGTTGGTTACACGTCACGGTACAGTAAAGATTGGGGATTTCAGTGTCAGCCAGGCTTTTGAGGTGACTTTAATTACTGAGCTTTAGTGTATATAAGATATACCTTATTAAAGCTGATACTATCAAAACACCAAAAAGATGTGAACGCTGATGAATATAGTCCGCGGCTCTGCCATTAATTTCTTTTTTAAATCTTGAGAGCCATTGTCGCATCTCTCCTCCATTATGGTCCTTCATTCTGTTCCCAACTTTCTGTCTCTGCTCTAATCCAATGTAGGATGATAATGATGTGCTTCGCCGATCTCCTGGGACTCCTGTTTTCACTGCCCCAGAATGTTGTTTAGGTTAGAGTTCTATTTTCCAAACAAATTTTAGGTACTTTAGTATATGAAAGTACATATGTTCTAACTGCAATTTTGTTGTTTGATATTGTTTTAGGTCTTACCTATAATGGTAAAGCTGCAGACACATGGGCAGTTGGAGTTACTTTGTACTGCATGATTTTGGGTGAATACCCATTTCTTGGAGACACACTTCAAGACACGTATGACAAAGTATGTCATGCATATATTCATCTATATATGAATAACACACAGTCTCTGCGTTTCATTTATCATTTTATGTCATAGAATCCTCAGCTTTTTTTTTTAATCTTCTTTCTCTTCCAGATAGTCAATAATCCATTAGTGCTCCCAGATGATTTGAATCCCCAAATAAGGAGTTTACTGGAAGGATTACTTTGTAGAGGTATATTTAAATTCTACTTTCAACTGTTTCCTGCCTTAAAGATGTAATTATTCTTTTTTTCCTGATTCTGTGAGGTTCACCTTAAATTTTGTGTAATGCAGATCCTAAACATCGGATGACATTGGCTGATGTGGCGCAGCATAGCTGGGTTATTGGAGATGATGGGCCAATTCCTGAATATTTGTGTTGGTGCAAACGCAAGAGATTAGGAGGAGAAGATTTAAACAGCAACAACCTACTTGCTTGACCTATACTTGACTAATTTTGTCTCGTTTATGTGCATCGGAAAGGCCTGGATTTGCCATTTTTACTCTATGGAGTCTTTATGTGGTCGGAGGAGACAGACTTCTAGGAACTCTTGGGTGTGACTTATTCTGGCAGTAGCAAGTGATTGTTCATTTTTGTTATGAAATTTGTTACACAGGAGACTTGATGATTTTGTTGTTGCATTTATCAAGTTTTGAGCTCGAGTACTTTCTGGGCGAAATATTTTATATTTTTGTTATATATTCCCCCAGTATTATGCATTTCCATTTGCTCAAACGAACCGCAAGTTACACTGTACTATTATTAGTAGTGGTGGTAGTTGGTTGACAATGTGTTGGTGAATTCTAATGAGCACATTTTAACAGTCATTTCCAACAAGATGAGAAGTCGTTACTGATGTTTACATTTGCCTTCATCACAGTCATATATACTCCGTTAAGCTGGCGCATTACAACCCGTGTTTTTGAAGTGATTCGTTTGCATGCGTGAATCAAGTTATATTTATTTATTCAGAAAGAGTGGTATAAAAATAGAACAAAGATTTAAATCTATACTTGTTCTGTTTGGATGACCTCCCTTTATAGAATATCTGAAACCTATCATTGTCGTTGTTTGTCCCTTTTTTAATATGGGGAACTGGAGCCTGGTTTGGTATAACTAAACTAACCAGCCTTTCTTTCTTTCTTTCTTTCTTGGGGTTGAGTGAAATCACCTGCTTGCCTTTAATTTGCTTTTTGGTGTGAAAGTTTGAGAAGCTCCAACTCAAAAAGTACATGCCCGCCTTGATTATTAATTCGTTTATACACATAAATGGTGTAAAAGCTGGTGTTGGTCTGTATCACTTTGCTATTTAAACTTTAAAACACAACATTAGACTCTAACTTGGGTTCCAAACCCATACGTATATACTTGAATAGTAGACACGTGTGTGCGTGTAATCTTGTCATTCTTTACCCAGTTCAAAGAAACCATATTTAAAGAAGGTTGAACTCGTAGTCTCTTGTTTAGGCCAAAACTTAAGAAGCTTTTTCATGTCAGTTGAGCCGAACGGCTCCCATGTGTGTGTGTAGGTATATATATGTATAGGTATATATGCACGCACATATGTAGAGCCGTTTCTTTTGATTAATTTGGTATATATATTGACCACCTCTTTCTTCAACGAAACAATCTAATTCCTCACGGCTCTACCTCCCTGTAGATAAGGCGTGCGATAAGATTGGCATTTTGTGGAAAACTTTGTAAAAAGTTGTATTCCTTTCAGCAACCTACAAAGTCAAGAACCAAATTTGATCTATTCAACATTTACACGGCACCAATCCCTGTGTGACTCACGCACACATCAATCTGTACAGTACCATATATAGTTGCAGATCCATCCATCCATCCTCATATTCATCCCTTGACTCCTTTTTTTATTCCCTTGTATATCTTTATTTTCAGACCTGACAAACCCAAAAATGAGAGTCATTAAGAATAAAGGTTGGATGGAACAGAATCTGAACGTGGAAGTTAAATGATGT
This sequence comes from Acacia melanoxylon, assembly GCA_019022615.1. Taxonomy (NCBI): domain Eukaryota; kingdom Viridiplantae; phylum Streptophyta; class Magnoliopsida; order Fabales; family Fabaceae; genus Acacia; species Acacia melanoxylon. Next base: position 1,386,701 of record JAFJYJ010000106.1, read on the forward strand.
TACTGTTAGGCTGTGTTGTGAAATCAAAGTACTGTTAGGCTCAGTGACTGACACAACAAGAGCCAAAGGTCGATCCGAACTTGGTACCCGCCCCGTTATTGACCTTTTTACCCACACCACCGATAAAATTATCCCAAACTTCGACGATCGCTTTCCAAGCGGAGGAAGAGTTTTTCTTTCGGAGATATTAGGCGGATACAAGTTGCCACAATTATATTTGGACCACAAACATTGAACCCGAGAGGGCATCTTTTTTTGTTAAAAGACTCCGGCAAAGTTTCATAATAAAAGCTTTATTCGCGGCGAAGATTTTTGAAACGAGACCCCCTTGTTTCTTTGCTTGTGTAATTTTATCCCAAGCAATAAGATGCATTTTTCTCACGTCATCATCCCGAGACCAAAGGAAATTTACGGAAATTCGCTCAATTTCTCTAATAGTACAAATTGGGAGGAGAGATGATTGCATGCGGTGGGCTAGGCGAGAGAAGATAACACAGACTTGATAAGAACAGAACGTCCCGCCATAGTCAAAAATTTGCTTTTCCACGAGGACAACTTTTTCACCGGCTCTTAGCACAATAGGGTTAAAGGTAGCATGAGAAGCTCTTTTATGGAAGATTGGAACACCCAAATATTTACCTAAGTCGCAAACAATCCCAATCCCAAGGAGTTGACTAAGCTCGAGAGCCCTATTGAAGTTGATATTTTTGGAGCGAGAACATTCGTGATTTGTCAAGGTTGATTCGTGCCCCGAGACTTCGCGAAGCTTTGTAAGACTCTTCGGACTTCAATCATTTGATCACTAGAAGCACGTGAAAAGAATGAGGTCATCGGCAAAGAAAAGGTGGGAGATGTGTGGGCTACCTCGCTTGAAAAGAAAGGGTTTCCACCTACGCCCTTCACATTCGGCTTTAATTAAATGGCCCAGGCGCTCCATGCAAAGAACAAATATATATGGGCTCAGGGGATCACCCTGTCTGACTCCTCTAGAAGGGTTAAAGCTCGGGGTTTCATCCCCATTCCAAAGGATAGACATAGATGTAGAAGAGATACGAGGCCATGACATATAAGGATATACTGTGACTCTGTGAGGCATCATCTCCCCACACATCTTGCTTTCTGACATCTGATTTTTATATATATATATATATAAACCCCAGTAGATTTTTCTGTTTCTGCCTCGCTCACGCAACAACATGCACAAAAAAGTCTAGGGAGAATTTTCTTGCTGGCCCACCGTTGCAGTTGATTAGTAGTATAAACTATTTTTCTGATCTGATTTTAAGAAAAGTTTTCACTCGACTTACATAAACATTCACTTTAAATATGGGTTAAAGTGCAATTTTGTCCTTAAAGTTTTTAGCTTAGCAATGTTACCCCTAAAATTTTAAAACATAGCAATACTGTCCCTTCGTTAAAAACCCTAACGGTCAACGTAGTTAGTTGACCGTTAGCATAGGCGGATGGAGGTATATGACTTGGGGGGCAAGTGCCCCCCCTTAAAAAGAAATGTTTTTTTTTTTAAAAAAAAATTATTATTATTATTATTTAAATTTAGGGTTAAATCCAAATACTGGAGAATCCTTTCGTAAAAATTTCTTCCGAATCAAACTTACGCCATTTGTTTAATGCCTTATATTGAAAAAGATGTATTTGATAAGATTGATAATAAAGCAATTACGATGGAATTCCAAAAAATAAGGCTTAGAAGGATGATATTATAATTATTTTTATTGTAATATACTTTTGTTATTAAAATATATGTCTTGAACTTATTTAGTCTTAACCTTGCTATTTTTAACAACATTTTTGCTATTTCTAATAAGTCTTAGCCTTGTTTTTCCCTTTATATTCTTTTGTTTTTCAATGTATTTAAAAATTTCCTTTTAAAAAAAATTTTCACCCCACAAATTGTGCCCCCCCTTCCATTAATTTCTAGATCCGCCCCTAACCATTAGGGTTTTTAACGAAAGGACAACATTGCTACGTTTTTAAACTTTAGGGGCAAAATTGCTACGTATTTTTGGAGCAATGTTGCCCCTGAAGTTTAAAAATGTAACAATATTGCCCCTCCGTTAAAAACCCTAACGCTGACGTTAGTTGAATTAGTTAAAGCAATTAACGAGAGGGGCAAAGATTTTACGTTTTTAAACTTCGGGGCGAAAGTTCTTTCTTTAAGACATACTTTAAGAGCAAAATTGCACCTAAACCCCTTTAAATATCAACTCTAATGGACTCTTAATCTAATCCCTAAAAAATCTCACAATAAGTGAGTCGCATGTAATAATATGTGTAAGATTTAGACAGAAAATGACAAAACGTCATGGCGTATTAACCATTTGGGACACTTTTTAACAATTAAATTACTTATATAGGGTTGTAAAGTAATTTTCTCAATTCTGTTCTAAAATAATAAATATCAAAAGTCTCACTTATTTTTTAAGAAAAAAATTTAGGCAGTATATTAATAAATGTGTTCATGTATATATGTGTCATTATTGAGATGTACAATATTGGTTGGATTGGAAGGCTTGGTTAGAGTTGTGAACGCCTAATGTTAGGGGAGGTGATCCTAACAATTCAATACGCAGCCACCTATATCTATACTCACTCTGATCCTAATTATAAGAGTTAGTTGATTTTTTTGGAGAGATTAAGGAAATTTAATTAAATTAAATTTTTAGAGTATTTTTATTTTTATTTTTATTTTTTTCTTCAAACTAAATAGTTTGGTAATAAACTAATATATAATTATAAAAAACACGCATATGAAATGATTAAGAACTTATTTACCTTCCTTAATTTCTCCAAAAAAAGTCAACTAAATTTCTTATAATTAAACCTAGGAGGTAGTATATATATATATATATCATCCTTCAATGTATCTTTTGCCAACAAAAGTTGAATAAAACAAACATTATTGTTTATTCATATCATATCTCTCTCCGTGTGTGTGTGTATCTCTTCAAAAGTTGCACACCTTTTGTAAACTCGTTCTTCCTTATCGCCTTCTTTAACAAGTTTGACTACTTTCATGTGTTGTCGTTTCTTTCCCACCTCCGCTAATATTCTCTTTTATCCTAAATATTACCTCCATCTTAATTATAAGTTGACCTTTTTTTTATAGAATGATTAAAGAAATTAAATAGGTTATTTAATCATATCATATATTGTGTATTATTATATTATACTCTTTTTAGTCTTAATTATAAGACTTGGTTGATTTTCTTGGAGAGATTATATAAGCTAATTAAATTATTTTAGAGTATTTTTTTCGTTAAACTAAGTTTGACTAATAAACTACTCCCTCCGGTACTAATTATATGAACACTTTTGTAGTGCAATTTACATTATAAAAGTGTTCTTATAATTAAGACCAGAGATAGTAATATATAATCTAAAGATATACGACATATAAAATGATTTAATAACTTATTTAGTTTATTTAATCTCTCTAAAAAAAGAGTCAACTACATCTTATAATTAGGACCAAAGGTAATATATTAGTTTATTAGTCAAAATAATTAGTTTAGAGAAAAAATATAAATATAAATACTCTAAGGTAATTTAATTAGCTTCCTTAATTTCTCCCAAAATGTCAACTTGGTCTTACAATAAGGACTAGAGGGATTATGAAACAAAGTTGATTTTTTTAGAGAGATTAAGGAAGTTAGTTAAATTACTTTTAGAGTATTTATATTTTTTTTCCTTCAAACTAATTAGTCCAACTAATAAACTGATATATAATCTATGAATACAATAACTTATTTAATTTCTTTAATCTCTTTGAAAAAAAAATTATTTTATATTTAGGACTGAAAGAAGTATATATATATTTAAAGAAGCGGCATTAACAGTTTAAAATTACAAACATGATCAAATCTATAACTTTCGCTTACGGAGGTGCTTACACATATATATCATTAGGTCAAAAAACAATTTGTTTTAATTAATTATTGTAATGATATAATTTCTATTTAAAATGAAAATTATGCTGACTTATTTTTTTATACCACTATTAATATAGTGGGCAAATTTAAATGACATTAGAGTCCCCAAAGAAAAAGGTGGGGGGTTTCTTTTAGTAGGGCAGGTGGCATAACCCAGATCGTTGGTATCTTTTTGTTTTTTTGGTTGGTTGGTTTCACATGCATGTCTAACTTTAATGGAATAAAAAAATGCCACTAGATTCTCTTCCATGTTCTCAATATTCATGTTTTTATATATATGCTTGGTTATTATTATTATTATTATTATTATTATATTTTGCTCAAAATGCTTGGTTAATTAATTATCAGACAGCTTTGGTGATTCCACCAGAGTGTAGAGGGAAATCGGGTAGCTGCTGTTTAAGCTCGACGACCGCGGGGTTCGGGTTTGAAAAATAAGCAGAAATTTGAAATTAGCCTTGTAGGGCTCGAACTTAATCGGGCACTGTAAGCTTCGTTTAACCGTAGTTTTTTTTAAAAAAAATAATAATTATTTAGACTTCCACTTAATGAATGTGTTTATTTGTAATTACTTAGATTTTTATAGTTTAAACTATAACCCTTTTTTTATGTTTATTATTATTCCGTATTAAAACACATAATTAGTTATTATAAATTTTAAAGAAGAGATATTTTCATATTAAATAAACACATACTTTGGTATTACAATATTATATAAGTAATAAATTATAAATATATTTTGTGTAAAATAAGTATAATTAGTTTTACCGTCAAGTAAAATCATACATGAACCGAAGGAATCTACGAGACACACACAAAATTACGAGAGAGACATTTTGTCGTGGGCATACATAAAGCAATTCCTTTATTTAATATTTTTTGAAAAAAAAGGAAAAAACATATTCTTTGTGTTTATTTGTTTTTTTATTACGAATTTATGAATGTGTTTATTTGTTGAATGATTTATATTGTTTAGATATTAATGTTGATAACATTTATTTGATAGATTAAAACTTTAATGATTGCAATTTACTAATTATATTTCTTTGAAAAAAATCGAAGGAAAAATAGTTAAAATTTAAAATAGTAATTTTCAGGTCTTGTAGGGCCAGCCCTGGCCCTAGTACTATATGGCTGGGCTTTGAAAAACATATATTTTCCTTACCCCAGGCCCTGTAAGGCCGACCCTGATTCCCAGCTCTACTAGAGTGTTACAATATCAAATGTATCTTCCTCTTGAAATGTGATTTAAGCAAGATAGTGGTTTATAGGCTACTGAAGAAATTATTTTTTAAGGAAAAAAAAAGTGTAAGTTGGAGATGAAGGATTTTGTACTTGTTTGGATTAACAGTGAAAACTACTTTTTCGATATGATCTACAATATTTGAGGTTAGTATGTAAGAGAAATTTTATCTCAATTCACGTGAACACGTCTTTTAAACATCAACTCCCCTTCGTCAATTATCATACAAACAAGTAACTAAGTCGCTGTGACTGCAGTGAATCAAAAGGTAATAGTCTTTAGCCGAGTATCTTAGAGTCAAATTAGTTGAGTTGGAGTGAGCGCACTTTTGAAAAAATATCATGTATATTTTTGTACATTAACCCTTAAAAAATGTAAACAAATGGTTAATATGTATCTTTACACCTATTTTAAAAATTTATAGTTATTTTTACCCTCTTAAATAAGTATTTGATGTTAGGTGCACTTTTGAAAAAAATCATATGTATATTTTTGCACCTTAACCCTTTTCTAAAATATAAAAGATCAATATTTTGAAAAAAAATCTCATGTGTAGGGGTTGAGTTTCATCTAGTCAAAGCTTAGGATTAAATTATAACTGATTTAAAACTATATAAACTGAATTATGCCAAATTATTATGTAGATATTGAGTTATAACTAAGTCAAAATGACCAACAAAAATTTATGGAAAAGGTTAAATGGTGAAGAAATTCCAAATACTAGACATCCATTTCCACCATCACTTCATCTTTCATAGTACCAAAGGGGACCAAGTATATGTAACGTGGGTTGATTTAAAAATAGAGAAGAAAAATAAATCAGGAGGCATGAAAATGAAAAGGGAAAATGAAAAAAAAAAAATCATTTAAATTAAAAACTTCAAAATGCCTATTAAATTAGGAAAAGGAAAAATATGCAATTTAGTAAGAATATAAGACTTTGAAGTTTGATTGTGAACAAATTGAGTATAGGAATTAGTAAGTTGGGAAATAGAGATTGAAAACTTGAACTCTTCAAGTAGCCACAATATATACCTAGATCGCCAATTCTTTCTTAAGTTGTTATTATACTATATTCAAATCAACAAGTAAAACTTTAAAATCTCATATCCCCTTAGATCGTCAATTTCTCATTTTTCTAATTTAGTTAACATTTTGCAGTAAAATTTTGGTAATTCAAACAGCACTCCTTCTAATCCTAAGTATAAAAAAGAATTGATTTTTTAAAAGATATTAATAAATTTAATTAAATTACTTTAAAATGTTTATATTTATCATTTTTTCTATTCTATTTTACATAATTTATAAACTACTATTATGTAATTTAAGAATTTATTTAACTTTCTTAATCTCTTTAAAATCAACTATATTAACTATATTAACAGAGGAAATATTTTCATGTCATTTTCTTTTCTGATATGAAAATAAGAAAAAGGTGAAATAAATAAAAAGGAGGGAATCAGTGACAGGTGAAGTAGTAATGAGCAGTACATGTACTTGTTCGTTAGCCTTGCCACTCCTCTCTTTACTGGTTTCTCTGTACTTCACCCTCTCTCTTTCTCTCACTACTGTAATCTCTCTCTCTCTCTCCTCATCTGTTTTTGTGAGTAATAAAGTAATTGGTGCTTTCTTAATTTGCATGCGAGTGCCATTGATTGAAAAGGAAAGGAAAGCAGAACCTGAGCCGTCCTGACGCATCCACTTCTCTCACCCTTCTTTCATTTATTGCCGTAACCTGCCTCGTCCTACTTCACCCCCCGCCTCTCTTTTTTCCTTCTTCACTTAAAATAATTGTATAATTAAATATTAGTTCCTCCGGTTCTATTATTATAATCACTAGATGTACCATTTGATTCTAGTATTCAAAAATATAAGTTTTATTTTATATTTATTTCAATATTTATTGTTTTTTAACTTTGTTTTTTATTAACTGTATTTATTCTCTCTCATTCATCTTCTTCATATTTAAGGTCTTAGTTAAAAAAAAAAATACATATTTATTTTCTTTAAACAATTTTAGTTGTTTTCTTTATTGATACAAAATTAGTTACTTGATGCTTATAATAAGTGAATGAATGAGTAAATTAAAATAAAAAAGGTTAAGTCAACAGGAAAAAAAAACACTACATCCGGTCTATTGTTTGACGTTGTACTAAGTGGTAAATATCTTTGGGTCATTTTGTAAATAGGATAATTATTTAATATTTAGAGACAGATAGATACTTTGATGAATTTAAAAAATATGATGGTAATAGTATCTTTTTCACTTGACTACAGAATGTCTGCATCATCATTCTTCAGTCTTAATAGTATAATCCTGATGTAATACAAATTACAAAATAGAATATTTTTAATCAAACCGCTATAATCAACATGTTATATCTTAGCTTTGGTTTGACGTGGAGGGAAGTTTGATGTTAAAAGCATTGAAGAAGTAGGAGTTGACACGTAGAGAATACGCGTGTAGATGGTATAGCACTAAAGGACGACGTCAACTGAAAAAGAAAAGAGAGATAGCTTTGGGTATTAAAATGGAGTTGATGGCCAATTAATACAATTACGTAGTTTCGTAAAGAAAATGATCTTTGAGATCACGCGTCGTGTGTCATATTTGAAGGCTGGCAGACCCTTTCTTCGGGAGAGAGAGAAAGAGAGATAAAAGTGCGCGTGACAATTACAAGTCAATTTTATTTTTTTTTTTCGATATTTTCCCCATAATTCCTGTATTTCTCTTTTGTCCTCTTCCACGCCTCCCTCGTTATCACTTGGGAAATTATTTTTTGAGTTATATCAGGGGAAAAAAAAATTAATATTCTTTCTGCTCTCTACATTGGATCTTAATATAAATATATTTAAAAATTTCATATTATTTCTAAATATAAAATATATTTTTTATATTTTTTAATTTATTCTTATTGATTCTTCATCAATAATTATTAAGAAGGGAAAGAAATGAGAAAATTAAGATTATTATAGTGTTTTTAAAAATATATGTTATATTAAGTAATTTAATTATTTAACAAACTTTTTTAATCTAATCTAATCAAATTAAATAAATATATCTTATATTAATGAGTAAATTATAAGACATCCTTAGGCACATTTACCACCCACCCTACCCTATAGTAGGCTTACTGTTTATAATGTTCCCCCTGAGTCAAATAATTAATTTGCAAGCATAAAAAATATTTAATTTTTTTATTTGTAATAAATAGATGTTAGTTTTCTTAAAAAATTTATCCTATTGATTAAATTCCTCTTTATACATGCAATTTATAGAGATATTTGGGGAAAAAACAATTTTGAAGGAAAGTAGATTAAAATATTATATTTAAAATCAAAACAAACTCCCTCAAATAAATTCTTACATTTGAGAGAGATGAGGAAAATTTAGATATTTGATATTGAGTTTCACTCTTAAAATTCAGATAATTAAAATTGAATTGTTATGTTATGTTATAATTATAATTTAATCAAGTAATGAACATACTTAACTCCAATAAGTTGAGCCAATTAGATGAGGTAGAGTATATGGTTAGCTGTAGTGAAGATGAGTAATCAAAACCAGGAACGAAACGATCAATTATTTGAAGCATTCAATTAGTGAGGTGTAGTGTCAAGTCCTATCATATAAATGGTCACAACGTTTAATAGAAATAATAGGGGTAACCCTACTACTCCTACTATTTATGTGGTGCACAATTTAATTACTCACCTGTACAAATCAACAAGACGTGCACAGTCACTTGATAAAAAGCATGGTTTTATTCAAAGCAGATCTTCCCCCTCTTTTTTTTTTTTTATAATCTCATTCCATTAGATAATTAAAAGATAAGAAAAAAAAATTTAAATATAATGAAATTTTAAATTAATTGGATGGATATAATTTAAAAATTATGAGAAAATAACGATGAGAAAAACTCAACCTAATTTTATCATATGAGTGAGTGTTTGGGAAATAACTGGTGTGAGAAGTTTTATTCGCAAATTAGGACATAATTTTTTTTAAATCTATTTACTTCATAAATTATTAAACTATTTTTAAAAGTTAAAACAAACAGGCGGACTTGATTTGGATAATGTTAGGAAACATGCAGAGGATGGCCTGAAAAATCTGGGAACAGTCAGTTTGGCAAAATAAAGCTGGTGGTTGAAAAAAGAGCCATTTGGCAGGGTTTTTGGGACAATGAGTATTATTTTATTTTATTTTACCAAAATTACTCCAAATTGAAAAAAGTATTCTCCAACTTTTCCTTCTTGTATTTATTTATGTTTGAATATTTTTGATTCATAAAGATCCAAAGGTGCTTAATATAGTGGTAGATTATTGGCCAATTAAATTCAAATCCCACTCTTTTAAAAAACACATCTAAAAAGAGGCATCTTGATCATAAAGTTTTGATCAAGCTTAACTTGTAAAGATATATTTCAATCAAGTTTTACTCAAACATACTCTTTTAAGTGTTTTTTTGTTAGATACAAGTATATTCCTATTAAATGTAATTATATTTAAAACACTGTCAATTACTAAATATAGGCACCTCACATCTATCGACTAGAATTAAAATTTTAGTTTGTAATGTTTAGGGGGACACTTGCTCTAGATTCAATATTCACTGGTATTGCCCAAAGTGCTTCTATTCTCTATTGATCAATCAAATGGCACAGAATTACCCAGACCAAGCAAATGATACATAAATATGACTTTGTATTTAACTGAATTTAGGACAATAACTGTTTATCTGAAGGGGAAAAAAGAAGGAAAAATGGTTATTCTCCAAGAACCTTTACAATAAAACAAACGTCCAATTATAATAATCCAAGGAGGTGCCAAGCATATTTATATATCCTCGAAACTTTTATGCTACGCAATGCCATTAAAATCAAATTGGTTGGTAATTGAGGATCTCTTGACGCATAGTTCCTCTTTTTGGCCAGAAACCACTTGAAGCAATAAAGCATCGTTACTTCCTAAGGATCATCAAAATAAAATTGTTAATGATAATTATTACTTTAAATCAAATCAAAATATGTGAATTTTAATTGAAAAAAAATCAAGGATAAATACTGAGAAATATTTACTATTTAAATAGCATAAAAAAATGTATTTTCATTGTATAACTTTTAAGATCTTTGACTATAATTTCAAACAAGAAGAAAAAAAAGGAAAAAAAACAAGTTTGACTATCAACATTACCGGCTTATTAGAATTTAGAAGTTGTTGGTCTTGTTCAAATATCACAGGGAGGGTGTCGTGTCTTAATATTTAAATTTATCTTCTGCCCAGTATTATATAATATGTTATTTTTGTAGGATTTCGTACAATTTTTTGGGAACCCATCGAGTAATTTGCAAGAACTAGACCGACCAGTCATTGAAATGACAACAAGAAGCATTCTTAGTATGCTTTGGGAGTTCTTTTGGAAAATGATTTTCACCATTTACGAGGTAAAAAAGGTTTTGGATAAATGATTTTGGAGAATGATTTTTAAAGAATGATTTTGGAAAAAAATGATAGTGTTTGGATGTTTTTATCGAATAGCTTTTGGGGGATCAAATTTAAAAAGGACATTAGCTTTTTGTATAATTGCATTTAAAGGATAAAGTGGTATTTTAAATATTATAAACATTATATTCAATAATAAATACCAAAAATTACATAAAATTGTTAGAAAAATGAATTTCTACCATTAGTAAATTATGTAACATGATAACAATCAGATCAAATGTATATGTATTAATAAATTGTAATAGTCAGTATTTCAAATATAGTTATTTCACTAGAAGTGTTCCCAAAAAAAAAACAAAGAAGGATCTTTGGAAAAAAAAAGATTGATCTGGGCAAAAAAAAAAAGGATTTGGAGCACAAACGAATGTAAATGTGTAGGGAGAGAGGAGAATAAAGGGTATTTTGGTATTGTCCAATCCTGGTGTGGGCCCCACAATTCTGAAAATGAGTTTCAAAAAGTGAAAAGTGAAAAAAAAGTTGGATTTGACAAAATCTAGGTTTTGAGTCAAAACCAGGTTTTGGGTGGAAAATGATTTTGAATGACAAAATTTGAGGTGTTTGGTAAAGAAACTTTAACAAAACAGGTTTTGTTTTCAAAACACAGGTTTTGGGGTCTTCCAACTTAGCCTTAGCCTATGACGTTACTCCAAAAATTCTCCCAAAATAGGAAGACAGTTCAAACTTAAAAAAGAACTGTTTTTTTTTTCCTTGGTTAAAATAAGAACTGAAAAATCACACCTCGCAAAAAAAAAAAAAAATGCCAATGAAATTATTAAACCTTTTATGTAACCCTCCTTAGAAAAAGAAAAAGGGGACATCCTGTTGAAATACTAGAATCTAAATTCAGGCTTTCACTTTTAATAAATTACAACTCCAACGTACGGTATAAAAGTACCAAATTTTAGTTTATGGACACGTTTGAGTTAGCATTGAGAATTGTGATTTATTTTCTATCTGATTTTTGGATTGCACGTTAGCGGTAGAGTTAATGGGCGTTGGAGAAAAAACTCAACGTGATGTGTTTGGATTGCACGTTAAGTTCACTGAACTTAACATAAAAAAAGCTTTAAAAAGCTAGTTAAGGAAAAAACTCGGAACCCGCTTTTTTCCATAACGCTTTCTCAATTTTTTTTGACGGGCCCGCCACTTTTACCACTATTAATCCAAACACAAATCATTATCTATAATCTGACTTTTTTCCCACCGAACTTTTTTTAAAGTCAGATAGCTTTTAAGTCATCATTCCTACTGCCAACCTAAACAGGTCCTATGTTTTGGTTCTATGTGTAAACAATCTTCCATCAATCTCCCAAGACATCAAGAACAATATATGGGCTTGAACAATTCCATTTGCTGCTTTGTTTATTTGGTCATTATGCGATGTTGCTAATAACCAACCAAAGTAAGATTGAGAAAATTATGATTTTGTTTGTTGTCTTGTGGCCTTCACAACTTGCTGGTATAACAACTCAAATTGTTCACCAATGAGATAATAAATAGAGTCTACAAATAAGCTTTCAAAAATTCACTTTGCCGGAATATAAAGTTCTCGGGTTTATTTATTTTTTGGGATGGTGTCCCAAGTGTGAGGGGATCCCTGCTGCTGGTAGAGAGAAGATAAAAAGGGGCTAGACTAAACATTAAGGATATTGAGGTAAATTCACAAAATTAAAAAATTCTTAATTAGTCCTTTCAGTTTAATTAGGAATTTGTTGAAAGTATGGCCATAAATTGAATTATACTATTTCACTAAGATTTAATTGAGATTTTCCCTAAGAAAAATTCACCATATAATTTCTTTTATAAAAATTATGTTGACAACATTAGTTAAATATATACCCAGATTTGATTTTTATTAATTTAATGTCAATAATTTAAAATATGAGTATAAATGCCGGAGAAAAAAGGGGGAAAAAAACCGCCCCATTAACTTAGCTATTGATGATGAGATCATGTTCGACCAAAAAACAAAAAAGATGATGAAATCGTGTGATTAAAAGGGGGAAACAAGAAATACACTCAAACGTGGGGTCATCATTGCAAATTAAACAAATTTAATGGCAAATATACACATAGTACTTGAGTGTTTCCCTGTTCCAAGTTATCTTAAAGCCCACCTTCAGCCTTCCTTACCATCGCCGGTCACCGGCATCATGCTCTGACTCCACCATTAATCTCGTCCAATCATGCGGCGGCTCTGTGTCTGAGATCCGAGCGTTTTTCTTCCTACCCGGTATGCCTGCATTCATTTTTACTCTCATCTCGGCTTCTGAAAAGCGAATTTGATTCTTTCGATTTGGATCCGTATCCGGCTTCGGTGTCTTAAATTGGATCAACACATGCCCTTTTCCTAGCATCGGGTTATTTTATATTTTACAGTTGCATGCATAGTTCTTTCATTTACTCTTTTAATTTATGTTAATTTCTCGTTCTCATGGATTTTCAGTTTATTCTGTCTCGACACCTGGAATTTGGTCGAGGGAAATTCCTAGGAGTTTTCGCTAATTGGCTGGTACTACTGGAATTTAAAGCTTTTATGCTGATTCATTTCATCTTTTGCTCGTTTTTATTTTCCTCCGAGATCCTGTTTTCTCTGTAAATATAGTAATATACAAATTGGAAGAAGTTCCGCGAGCGTTTGATTAATAGGATAATACAAGTAGAGACTCCTAACTGTAGTTTCTCAATTGCTGGAAAAATTACTTAGCTAGAAATCGGTCGCATGCTGATAATGAAAATTACTTTCTGGGCATAGGCTGCATAGTAGAAAATTGTGGCATAATAGGATATTGGATACTGCTGTCGAAGCTTGCTTTTAATCTGCTATGGTTTTGTTGGGATGAACTAGTGATCTTTTGGTATGATAAAGGAAATATGTTTGTCTTGTTCTATGCAGGAAGATGAAGAGAAAGTGAAAAAGTTTTTGAAAATGAATTCAAGGGAAGGAGTGAGTGATGGTCGAACTAGAATTGAACCAAATGATTCTCTTCTCCCTGGTCTTATTGATGATGTTGCCCTGAACTGTCTTGCGTGGGTTAGTAGATCGGATTATGCTTCACTATCTTGTATAAATAAAAGATACAAGAAGCTGATTAAAAGTGGGTATTTATATGGGTTGAGGAAACAGTTGGGACTTGTGGAGCATTGGGTTTATTTGGTGTGTGATCCCCGGGGATGGGAGGCATTTGACACCATGAAAAAGAAATGGATGGCACTACCTAAGATACCATGTGATGAATGCTTCAACCATGCGGACAAGGAGTCCTTGGCTGTGGGCAGTGAACTATTGGTATTTGGTCGGGAATTATTGGATTTTGCTATTTGGAAGTATAGCTTGATTTTTCATGGTTGGGTTAAGTGCCAGGGTATGAATAGGCCGCGCTGTTTGTTTGGATCTGGTAGTCTTGGCCCGATTGCCATTGTTGCAGGTGGAAGTGATAAAAGTGGACATGTTCTGAAATCAGCTGAGCTGTATGACTCTTCGTCTGGTAGATGGGAACAGTTACCAAACATGCACACACCACGTAGATTGTGCTCGGGTTTTTTCTTGGATGGCAAATTCTATGTGATTGGTGGAATGTCCGGTCCTACAGTTTCTTTGACCTGTGGAGAGGAGTATAATCTTGAGACAAGGAGTTGGCGGAAAATAGAGGATATGTATCCATTTGTTAATGGGGCTGCTCAGGCACCCCCACTTGTGGCAGTTGTGGACAACCAGTTATTTGCTGTGGAGCATCTGACCAACATGGTGAAGAAGTACAACAAGGTAAACAATGCCTGGGATGAATTGGGAAGGCTTCCAGTCCGGGCTGATTCTTCTAATGGATGGGGGTTGGCTTTCAAGGCTTGTGGAAAGCACCTTCTGGTCGTGGGTGGTCAGAGAGGTCCTGAAGGTGAAGCTGTTGTGCTGAATTCCTGGTGCCCTGCATCTGGGGTAAAAAACGGCACCTTAGATTGGCAGGTTCTTGCGGTGAAGGAGCATGTTGGGGTGTTTGTGTACAATTGTGCTGTTATGGGTTGTTGAGATGTTTGTAGATTGACTCAACAGAAGATGATGGTATCTACAATCTGACTTTAGCCTACAAGGGTGCTTCCCTGCGCATTCCGGTCTGGGACAGCTTTCTCTAGCGGAGAATTTGCTTTCTTTCTTTTTAACATGGCTTATTTGGATGTGTTTCTCCCTTTTTTATGATGATTATCATTTGTTTTAAAAATTACTAAGTAGGCTTATAGAGATATTTCTATCATGTTTTTCTTTCTCCCTTCACAACAGCCAACTATGTAAACCAATAAATCAAGGATTTTCATTGTTTAATGATTTTGGCGCTCATTGTTTGCTGATCTGTTTCTATTCTTTTGTCAAATTTGTGCCCGCTATTCATGCAGGGAGAAGCATTCAAATGGTATAATACTATGCTAAATGCTTATAGTCCCGTGAAATGGATCTGTACTGTACTGTAGGTTTATTTTCCCATACCATGTTATTTTGTTTGCTTTGTTGGAATCATATCTTAGCCCTGATCATAATCATGAGGGGGTGTCCATATCTTACTCCATAGGCTATAGAGCCTTGGAGTTAAGTTAGACTTGCTAATGCACCCAATGAACTTTTGGTTGTTCATGATTTGATCCTCCAGTTGGAGAGTTTCAATATAATAACATCGATTTATCTAATGCATGCGGTGAGTGAAATGATGGCAAAAATTACTTTTCACATGAGGTCACTATCAGTAATTTGAACTTCCAAATCAACCTTACCCGTCATAAAGTTTAGACGCTTGTATGCGGAGCTTAGGAGGTCATTTTCCTCATGATATACTCTGATATTTATGATAGTAAGGTCCCCCAGCCCTCAGGTGTTTGTTGTGTTAATATTTTTTGCCTACACTTCCAGCTGTACTTCCTCTTCCTCGATTAAGGTCCTGTTTTCCTCTTTCTGATTGTGTTTTATATAAACTTTATCGGCACTTAGACCTATAAAAAGATCTCTGTTCTTTAATCAAGAAAGATTAGACGAGGTCGGGGACCACTCTTAATCATCCCTACCAGGTTCCCTTTTTTAATTGTTTCCGTGCTTTACTTGCCAATGAGTTTGGTGAAATAGTACTGTAGTGTCATTGCATTTAACTCTTGGGTCTAGGTGCATTTAATAGTCATATTTTTACTACCAGTGAGAATTACCTATACCACTATTATATTGTAGTATAAGGAATTGAATCATGGAGATGGTTAGGTACTCATTTGTAAAAACAGTACTTGATCACCTGGGTATGTTACCAGCTGGAACTTTCAGATCATAATAGAATGCGGAATACCTTGGTTACTATTTCCAGTTTGTGATATGACGGAATATTCATTCATGCATCAATTCTTTGCTTAGCAATGAAATATATACCAATGGCAACTATGGGGATTGGCGAAGGATTTGCCACTAGAAACAAACATTATTCCGTGGGGAAACATCCAAGCAGTGTTGGTTAAAACAGCTTTGATAAAAGTTTGGTTGTTTATTTGTTTGATTGTTCGTAGCTTTTTATTGGAACTGTTCAAAACTGGGCTTGCTCCTTTTCTGTCCATGGTACTAACTGCATTTTTTATTTATTTTTAAGTGTGCCTTAATTATGTATAAAAAAAAAAGTGTGCCTTAATTCTGTGATTCCTTGGAAAGATTGTGGTGCTTGTGTGTGTGTTGATATTGATTCACGCTTTCCGAGAAAGACATTGAGTGGGAATAAGATCCTTTCTGTCCGGTGAAATGATAGGGCCACCGGTGCTTGGTCCTGGTACGACACTATTCCCTCTTGATCTCTTTTGGGATTGGATTGGACTTCTTTTTATTTGCCTCTCACGCATCCATCTAACTTGGATTTTTATTCTTCACATTCTTGTGAAATAAAAAACCGGAAAATTAATATGATTTTAATTTTTTTTTTCTTGTTGAGATAATATATGTGTGTAAAAAACTGAAATCTCGTGTACAAAATACGTGTCTCTACCATAAATTCGCATCGTTTTCTGTATAAACATTTTATATCATAGTCATATTTTATTTTTTACGGATGCTCCCCTTCCTTTCATCCATTCAAACCAAAAACAGCCTTTAAGATCAGCTGGCCTCTATGATCAGAATGCAAACCCATCTTGGTTCGTTTTTGTTGTCTCTACGACTCTACGGAATGAGTAATATCAGCGCTTCAAGATGATGCATCAGGATGAGTAAAGGGTTATCTACAAAAGGCGAATTCTCCACTAAATCCGCCTATAGATCTCTGGAATTTTCAAACTGGAATGACCCCAATCCCTTGTGGTCAAAAATGTGGAAACTACCAATGGCACAAAGAGTCAAAACCTTCACCTGGCTTCTTCTCAAGGGCAAGTTATTGACTAATGAGGAGCGTTTTAGGCGGAGTCTGACATCTGATAAGTCATGCCCCTTCTGTCATCATAGCACCGAAGGCCTTGACCACGTTCTCAAAGGATGTGACCTCCCCTCAACGGTCTGGAGGAAAATTCTTCCTGCTGATATGTGTAAGGACCTCTTTAGTCTGGGAATCCAAGCTTGGCTGTCCTCAATCATTCACTCTTCTTCCCTGGATAAGTCCTGGAAGATTGGCATTTGTATCACTTGCTGAAAACTTTGGGATGTTCGTAATAGGAGAATTTTTTCTGAGGAGTCTTTCAACTCCTCCGGAATTGTTTCTCAGATTAAGTCTCTAGTTGTTCATACTCTTAAGAGCTTTTCTAGTTTTAAATTTTAATCTTATTTTGTAATTGCCACCGTTGTATCTTCCTTGCTAGTTGATGAATAAAATTACTTTTCACTAAAAAAAAAGGGTTCAGGTTCACGGACACGTGTAAAATTAATATGCTTTGATTTGAAGATCAAGATAGAATTGTGAACATGCTGTTTTTTTTTGGTACATGAAAACGCTTTGATTTGAAGATACAATTATGAAAACTGGTGATCAAAAAGTTGATACTAAATGTCCTAAATATAAGATTCAGTTGATCTTTTCAAAAATATATAAAAAACTAATTAAATTACTTTAAAGTATTAATATATATGGTTTTTTCTCCAAATTATTATGTCTAATTTATAAATTGATATATAATCTAAAAATACCCAACATATGATATGATTAAGTAACTTATTTAACTTTCTTTATTTTTCTAAAAAATAAATAAATTAGGCCTTATAATTAGTTCAAGGAATTTTTTTTCCATAAAAAGCTAAAAAAAAAAAAAAAAAAAAAAAGATCTTTAGGACGATAGTAATTTCATTCCAATGTTATAGATACATATGCACAAACCATTGACCATTTCATCTCATATTTGTTGATAGATAAAAAATACTACCTCCGGTCCTAATTATATGAACACTTTTGTAGTGCAATTTACACTACAAAAGTGCTCCTATAATTAGGACCGGAGGGAGTAATAAAAAAGACATAATTCAAAACGTATAACGTTTACGTTAAAAATACCTTTGTAAAATATAATCCAAGATGGACTGCATTAAAGCAAACGAGTTTTAATTTTAGAAAAACATATTTATTGTACATGTCTGAATATTTTCGATCTGTGCCTATATATTTCAATAAGAAGATAGAATTTTAAAGTATGGGCGGATGGATGAAGGGAAACGTTTTTTATGTAGGCCCAAAACAATACTTTTAACTTTTTAAGATTGTTTTTATATAGATATTTTTATATATATATATATATATATATATATATATATATATAAAATTTTAGAAAAGGAGCTCAGCTCACCTACAATCCAAAAGTAAGACGTAAGTCTTCCTTCCTTCTAGGTGATACCAATATCGGTAGGGACAGAGCTATCTATTACTCTGCAGGTGTTTCTTGTACATTTCGTAAACCAAGATCTTGCTCCATTTCTTTGAACAACTATAGGATCAAAACCCCTCAGTGAGAGTGTTCCACCAGTCGGAGGGGTTTTTTTATATAGATGGTTGTGGGTTGGATATAGTTATTTTGTGGTATGTGGGCTTTTAGGTTCAGGGTACTTTGGGCCTCTAAGCCCTGAACAACTACCCAATAAATCCCACAACCTCAAGGCAGCTAGACTTCTCTCAAAGAGAGGCTGTGCTTATTTTCACCTCCTTTCCGAATTACCCCCTCCGTCTTTAATATAATAGGAGTAGTATATATTTATAGAATTGATCTTGAATTTAAATATATGACATAATTTTTATATTTGTTATATTTTTTAAAATTTATTATTATTAATATTCTCTCAATAATAATCTAAAAGGAAAGAGAATGAGAAAATGAATGAAGATAACTATGATGTTTTAAAAGTATATGTCTTATTAACTAGTTGTCTTGTTTAACTAATCTTCTTAATATAATTAAATTAGATAAATATATATTATATTAAGGTTGAGAGGGGGTAATTAATAAAAGAATGCATAAATGTGTTGCACTATACTCCAAGAGACAGGAAGGAAGGACACAGTCTTTCCCGCGATCTTGATGTGGTTCCAATTTAGGTAGTTTTTAGGGGATCTTGCCTTGTGGTTTTGAAGAACCGTGGCCTGCATGACTAATTTATATCTAGTTTGTTATATTAAGGGTTAGACTTTTTAGTCTAGTCCTTATCTCATCTTTTCAAACTTTGATTCTGTACTCTTTTAAAAAAAAAATGCCGCCTTTTTATGCCTGTGTACTTGTGAATGTACAATGTAGTAGATGTTCGCGCCTGTGTCTGTTTTTGACATTGTCATGTCAAAGAATTTTTAACCGCAATGAAAAGTCAAAAGGTCATCTTTTCATACAGACTACATAGTACTGAGCTGAAGTCAATGGAGGGGCATGAACTCACTTCTAAAATGGAGAACTCTTCTCGCCATATATATAATAATGGTACTAATGGATGGTAAATCCATCCATCTTGCTTAACATGCTTTTATCGGTTTTCTCCTTCTACAAGATTTTTTTTTTTAAAAATGAATAAAACAAGCAAACCAAAGTGTTTAAAGAAGAAAGTCTAACCCTTAATACATCTAAATAGAAAACTAAGAAAAACATAACAATAAGTGAAAAGGAGCGGCCACCACAATCAAAGATGAGAAAACTGATGTGAAAATTATCTGAAATTAAAGAACCGTTTAATGATTTCCTCCGATGGTTTATCAAATTTATAAATTTAATTGTTAATATATCGATAGAAAATAAATTTAAAACGCAGAATGGACTATAGAGGATGGAGGATGCAATCAGCAGATTTTGCTAGGTAAGGTATTCAAGTGATGGAGTCCTGTTTTTGAGGACGTGGCCTTGGGGGCGGTTAACGAAAGAAGATCGTAAGAGAAGATTGGGCGTTGGTTACCATATTTGGAGAGTAGCGAAGTAGCCGTAGCGACAAGCACAACCCAAAGGAGGCGAGGTGCTCAATGGCGGAAATTGGAAATACTGAACTTTCACTTTCACCTTCTGAAACCCTAAACCCTTCTGATCCAATCAACGGTTCTCACTCGCCCCAAGCGCCCGCTGTAAACGCTCAAATCCATCAGGAATCTTCGTTTCCCGTTGCCCAGCCTTCCGACGACGTCGTCTCAGGCGAGAAACGGAAGCGAGAGGACTCAGACTCGGGGGTCTCAGATCCTTCCCTCAGCCCCTTGTGGAAAACTAGCCTTTGTTCTTATTTCCGGCGACACGATGGCTCCTGCAGCCACGGGAGTGAGTGCCGCTATGCCCATGGTGAAGAGGAGCTTCGGCCCCGGCCCGATAACACCTGGGACCCAACGTCTGAGCGGGCGAAGAAGGCGATGAAATCCGAGACCGGTGAGAAATGTGCAGTTTCCATGGGTGTAATGATGACTGAGGCTGTGGTCGATGATGCTGATGGCGAGGACAATGATGATTCCAATCACGCTCTTAGCAAATGCTTGGTGCATTTGCCGAGGAAGTGGGTTTCGGACAACTTGAGGGGATTTCTCAGTCTAGAGGCAAGCCTTCTTTGGGTTTAAAACCCGTTCTGAAGTTGCTTTTTTTAGCATATTTCTTTGGGTTTCAATTTTGAGAGTAGTTAGAATGTTCAAAGGAAAAAACTGAATTCGGTATATATGCGTCTGATGAATTGAACTTTAGATGAAGTACTTGGCTAAATTCAGCTACTCCAAATATGACTTGATGGTTGTGACTCTGGTTATAAAATCGTTGACTTTCATTTGTCTTAATACACAGTATCGAGACAGCGCTAGAGGAGATGAGGATTTGAACTCTGAATTAGCTTAATAAATACTCATGATTACCTATGGAGGCTTCTTTCTTTCTTTTTTAATTCCATATTGTAAAGTTGTCCAACTATTTTTTTCCTAAGATCAAAACTTCTGCCATTCAGTTGAAAAATATTTAAAAAAGATGTAAAAAGAAGCTAGTTTAGTGATCAAGGCTGCTTATGTTGATATAACACAATCGTCAATCGGTGCTCTTTATCTCATCCGCTTTTGAGATTGCTAAACCTTTTGCATAATAGTATCGGTGTAACGTTATATCCTATGTTGCTGCTATTTTTTTTCCACAAAAGCGTCCAAACTTTTTATTTCTCTGCCTATTTGTTTTTGGGTGGCTGGGCGCCCTAAGAGTTGTTGTACCTTTGTTCCTTCCCATTGGTGCTCTATTTATCTGAAGCCCTTCTACATTTTTTTCCCTAGTTTTCTTTTTGGAAGCTATGCTTTCAGATGGCAGACGTATGATTTATGTAGCATGTATAAACCATGAAATATTTGTTCTTATTCTTCTTTTACTATTTAGGGTATACCTTTTAAATCTGCAAAGAAAAAGAAAGGCATGCTGGTAGGATTTGTCACTTTTGAAGATCAGGAACAGTTGAAGAGCTCAACAAAGGTAATTATGATCCAGTTGTCCATTATTTAATTCATCTGCAATGGAATTAGTGATTAATTGAACTGCAATTGTAATAGGAGCTGGAAGGCAAAATAATTGGCAACAAAAGTTTAAAAGTTGCAGATGTCATTACTCGATCATTTGAAAAGAAATCAAATGTTACTCTTTGTGCAGAATCTGCACAAAATGGTGAGACTGCGGATAGTAAGACAGATGGTGCAAATTTGGTGGTTGGTGATTCTGTGCCGAAGACAAGAAGCCTCCGAGACGTAGTGACTCCTCTTGCTCATATGGTCTATGCTGATCAGTTAGAGCACAAAAAAGGCTCTCTCACACAGATCCTCAAAAAACTTGTTAGTACTACCTGTTTTCTATTCTGCCTTTTCTGGTAGTCTCTCTCTCTCTCTCTGTTTTTTTTTTTGGGGGGTACTTATTCTACGTCTTACTTTTGTAAAGAGTGATTTTTCAGAAGATTAAACCATGAGGCATTTTGTTGCAGACTAGAAATGCTCGCAAAGCTTGTCCAAGTGGTGTTTCTCTTCCTGAGTGGATTCTCAAGTCTAGGGACATAGGTAGAACCGCATATATCTTTGGAATTTTAAACCAAATGCCCAGGAAAACCGTGTAGTTTTGGTGTTTAAGACTGTAAGAAGGGCTTATTTTGAAATTATCTAATACAATGATATTTTTCTTCTTAATTTACCTCACTACCAATGTTCTCTTTCCGTAATTTTATTCTAATTTAATGTAAGATGGTAATTTTAAGGTCTCATATGATTGTCCTTTGCCATTCCCCCCTCAAACTTCCATAGGTGGCCTTCCTTGCAAACTAGAAGGTATTATTGGATCGCCAAGGGTAAATGGATATCGCAACAAGTGTGAATTTTCTGTTGGATATTCTGTAGAAGGAAAAGTAACAGTAGGATTCATGCTAGGAAATTTCAGGTAAACTACATTCACTCTGTTTATAGAGCTCTTGGCATGTAAACTGTTTACTAAAGTATTGTGGCA
The DNA here is from genome assembly GCA_019022615.1 of Acacia melanoxylon. NCBI lineage: Eukaryota > Viridiplantae > Streptophyta > Magnoliopsida > Fabales > Fabaceae > Acacia > Acacia melanoxylon. The sequence goes on from JAFJYJ010000106.1 coordinate 1,409,289, forward strand.
GGGAGGGTGTAACAGCAGTTGAGGAAGCTGGGGACTGCCCCAATGTTTCAAAAATTGCTCTCCAGCATGCTTCTATCTTTCAGGAATTTCTGCAGCAGTCACAGTTACCAGTCTGGAACAGATTTAAGAATAGTGGGTTTTGGCGTCAATTGACAGTATGACTTTGCCAGTTTTTGAAGTGATTTAATGTGGATTTTTTCCCAATATAGTGCTGGTATTAGTAAGAGAACTATTCATCCATTAATTGGTTGTTGAATTTTTCTTGTCAGGTTCGAGAAGGAAGGACAAATGGGAAGGTTGCTGATGCTGAAGATTTTGGTGGTATTGCAGAGGTCATGCTTATTGTTCAGGTTAATTTCTAAATAGATTGAAATGCCTGATTCATGGTGGTATTATTTATAGAACATGATTTATAAAGGGATACAAGACCTGATTATATGTAGATTATGCATCATGCCTCATGCTTATGTGCCGTTCTTTTGTTAATATTCAGAGATTTTTGTCACTGAATGTAGGTTTCTACAAAGGGCTTTGATAAGGAGCTAGTAACCGGTGAATTTGAGAAACTTGCTCAAGCATTTGTTGCAGGAGCTAATGCATGTTCTCCATCATTGCCTCTCACGGCTCTGGTTGTACAGGTAGTAACCCTTTTAGTCTACAGTTAAACTCTGAAGTGCCTTAAGTGTACATACCCATGCAAAGCTACTTGGAATTTGGAAGGCTGTAATATTGTTTTCAATGTCTAAACTCTAATGCAAGTTAATCTTCCCTTAAATTTTCTAAATGATTGCTAATGTGGAAATTGGTTTTACATGTAGGATCACCAAGGAATATCCAATGTAGCACCAGCTGATGCCCCCCTGCAGTCACTTCTCACTCCTAAAGCAGTTGGTGATCAAATAAGTGAAAATGATGCCATGGATGTTAGGATCCATGATTATATCAGCAATCTCAGGTTTTCTATATCTCCGACTGCATTTTTCCAGGTGAGGATGGAATTTGGTGTTTTCCCTGGAGCAGCAAAATCATGTTTTCCCAGTGGTTAAAATATTGAATCTATTTCTACTGCAGGTCAACACTCTAGCTGCTGAGAAGTTGTACTCACTTGCTGGAGATTGGGCATGCTTAGGTCCTGAAACGTTGCTATTTGATATATGCTGTGGGACAGGAACAATTGGCCTGACCTTAGCACATCGTGTTGGTATGGTAATAATCATCTTTGAATACGCTATGAACTCAATTACTTAAGATCGCAGCTTGTTGGAAGTGATTATATGTGTGTAAAGGTTGCTCTCGTTGAGATTAAATGAAATTTGCACATAAAATGAGTCAGTTTTCCAAATATTATCTGAGAATTGATTGTTCTATTTGGATTTTATTAGGTGATTGGTGTTGAAATGAATGCTTCTGCAGTATCTGATGCTCAAAGGAACGCTGAGATTAACGGTATAAAGAATTGTAGATTTATATGTGCAAAGGTGAGATCAACTTTTTGATTTTCCTTCCTATTTGAATCATGCTATGACCTCAGGCTACAAATTGTCAGAAATTTATAGATAGCAATAGCAATAGTATCATAATCTATGACACCAAGAAAACTTGTCTCTGGTGTAAAATGTGTTTGATTTGATTTAATTAGTTTATTAGTTAACTTGTTTATGATAGTCAAACTTTTGCATGCTGACTATTTATATGGGTCAACAGGCCGAGGATGTGATGGGATCTTTGTTAAAGGAGCACCTAAATAAGCCTAAGGAACAAGTTAATGTTCCTAGTATCTGTGGAACTGATGTTGAGGAAGTCTCCGAGGGGAGTACATGCCCTGAAACTGAAAATGGTGAGCAAGAATCTCTGTGTTCTGAAAATGGCAGGCAAGAAGATGAAATTGAGGCTCAGAGAGGGAGCGATTGTGAAAATGGAAATTCTTTGATGCAACAATTTAAAAATGTTGTTGCTATTGTTGACCCTCCACGTGCTGGACTCCATCCAACTGTAAGAATAAATTTTCTCATTACATTTTAGAACTATAAGATAAGATGACTGACACAGTGAGTATGAATACACTTGTGGTATATTATTCTTTTGTCAATATCGAATTGGGTATTTTATAAATTTGTTGCATGAGAGTGATGGACAAATTCTTTTCATGATTCCCCTGAATCCAAAAATGTAACATTTTGCCTGAAAATTGAAATTGTGAGATTTCAGGTGATCAAAGCTCTGAGGACTAATCAAGGACTGCGGAGGCTTGTGTTAGTCCTTGTTCTGAATCACAGTACACTCTGTTTATGGTAATTTCAATTCTTTGCAATCTAATGACAGGATTTTATGTGCAGCTACATATCCTGTAATCCTGAGAGTTTGGTGGCAAATGCTATTGAACTTTGCACTCCATCTCCTGCGAAAATCGAAAAAGGAAATAAAGATAACAGAGGATGGAGAAACATGAGCAGTGCTGGTCTTGCAAGACACAGAGCCAAGTCTATGCCTATCTCAGAGGCCTTCCAACCCATAAAAGCCGTGGCCGTTGATCTATTCCCTCATACTGAACACTGTGAACTGGTGATGCTCCTCGAGAGGTAGGAAGCAAGAAGGTGGTGGTTGGTGATTGGTCGTCGTCGTCCGGGTTGAGACTTTCGGGCTTCTTTTCTTGTAGGATCTCAAACTTTTGTGGGGGACCCCATTTTTCCTTTGCTTTCTACTCATGACTGAGGGATGTTGCTGCTAATGATCTTTTGACCTTGCGCATTCAGTTATTATTTAGAATGACCATAAAAAGATTCAGCCGCCATATTTTATTATTTGCAGCTCACATCAAGTATTATCTGTATGGAGACTGCCTTTTTTTTTTTTTTTTGTGGGGGGGGGGGGGTGGAGGTGTTAATTTTTTTAATGACGGATCCAGTGGCTGGTGTAAGGGAAATATTTATATAGTTTGGTTTGATTTGATGATTCATTTGCTTTGGCTTTGGGGCATAATGATTGATGGGTATACCAAGGTCATTAAACTTGGACCGGTCAGGGATTGGGTTAAGGGTCAACGGATCAGACCAGTGAGAAATTGAAAATTTTAGGGTTATTAATATAAAATTATAATAATTTTTTTTTTTTTTTTAAAAAAATAAACTAGGTTGATGTTGGAACAAGGCCGGTTTACTGACCTACTCGTCAGTTTCCGTGTCAAACCGACGGATCTGGTTCAGATTTAATAACATTGGGTATATCACAATTTGTGACCAAGTCGTTGTTGGAGACTGAGTCATCCAACTCACTTTACGTACCCGCGGTTGGGGGACCTCCCTTCTATCTATTTATTTACATTTAGTTATGAAAACAACACCTGCTCCCACCTTTTTTTTTTTTTACAAATTTATTTACTGACTGGTTTTAATTATACTTAAGTATCCCCCTAAAATAATTCAGTCTCTATATAGCTCCATGCCAAGTTATATATATAATCCCTTTGCCCTTTCATTTTTTACCGCCAATGGATTTGAGAAAAAAGAGAGAATTGGTTTGAAGTCTTGATTAAAAGTTTTATTGGTTTAGAGGACTTGATATGCTTTTATATACAGAAAATACCGATGTATTGCAAGGTTCCATATGCAAATAGTAGCAGTATTTGTATTTAAATCTTTCTAGCGAGTGAAATTTTTAAATAGGCACTTTAATTTTTTCAAAAAAAGAAGGATAAGACCGTTTTAAGTGACAAAGGGGGTGCCTAATTAAGGGTTATAGGCAGGAAAATAAGAAGGGCTTGACATTGGAATAAGTGGCACATGTTTGGATGGATTGTGACTGCCCCAAATTGAATTGGTGCCACGTCAAAATTCAGTGGTGCTGACATCCTCATACAATAATCTAAATTATCTTTGGCTCATCATTTTTCCAATCAGTAAAAGTCTTTATTTTTTGGCCCCCTCAAAAGTTGATGCGCACAATAATCCTTCGATCGAGGACACAAAACGTTACACATCATGTAAAATAAATACTTACCACTGTTATGAAATTTGAATTAAAAAAGTGAAAGACTAACCTGTACGATTTTCTTTTCAGAGTGGGAGGCTGTTTTGGTAACGTTGGTTCGTGAATGACGATGATGCCTTTTGACTGGTGAGCAAGCAATCAAGGATGGTGGTGGCGTTTCTTAGTATGCAGAAATAGTAGTGCCACTTTTATCATACTCGTTGCAACCAAACGATGAATTTTGTTCCTACCACTTTATTACATATCGGTCCACTTCTCCACCACCTTGGGAGTGTAAAAGGCTATTCATTCCTTCTTTTAATTCTTCGATCTTCGTTCTCATTATTTTGCTCCCTCTTTCTCTTCCTACGCTGTATCCCTTTCATTAATGTCCATCCATGCACACACTTGTCTCTGCTCCTTAATTTTATTATCTGTAGCATTAATGGCGACCCTCCATCCTCCAAGTCCATGACATCTCAACTACTACTTCCACTATAAGCCATCCTCATACCATTATCGTCTACGTCCTCGTTGACGCTACCTCATCCTGTGGCCCATAATTATTCATTCATGACATGTCAACGTGTACGAAGCATTTTCTTTTTGCCATAACTCACAAATTCATTTGATTCAAACTCAATCTCATGTTTAGCAAAGACTTAAAGGAAGAGGTTTTTGTTATTGAGTTACAAGGCTATGTAGGAAGCCTTACATATATAGCTTATCTGGTAAGAAACCCGAAAAAAGGTAGGTACAACTTGTAATATTTGACTCAACTTTCTACACATTAATCATATACCTATCGAACTTGTTTGTGATGCTTACAGCCTGGTTGGTATTCCATACTTTAATTCAAAACTATGTGCCACAAGACAAAAAGGATACGACTTTTTTCCTACAGCTCCTCAAGTATCTTTCATAATGATGAACAAGAAAATAAAATCTTTTGATTGCTCTTCAATCTCACTCCCCCCTATGGGTATCATATGGAGAAAGGAGTCATACATACACATCCAGCCGAAAAAATTATCATTATCATCTACATGAATGTAAAATTAAAAGTTGCTGGCATTCTCTTGTTGATTGATGTGACTTGGTTTTTGGATTTTTGTTCATGTGAGAGAGAGTTCAAGCTTGTCCAGATTCCAATCTTCTCAACCCCAAGTTTATGTTAATGACAATACCCCCTTTCAAATAAATTCATCGGTATGGTTTGTCTTTTTGGTCACTTTGCCTAATCTCAGTTCTTAAATCTCTGGTGAAGAAAAAACAATGAGTTCCTAATCTATCAGAAATACATCTATATTTAAGTTAAATCGGTGATAAATAAGCTAAGCACCTGGCCGCCCAAAAGAAGAAATGACAGTAAAACTAAATCTTGCATGTACGAGCACACAATCTACTGGAAGTTGATCCGACCAAACATGCATTATTATTAATATAAAGAAAGAAGAAAAGAGAAAAGGCGAGTGGTTATTGCAAAGTACAGCCCTTTTTCATTAATAGTGGCCAAGTTAAATCACAGTACACATATCTATAATTCATAATGAAACTGCTGGTTTAAACATCTGTTGCGTTAAATTTTTAAATAATTTTAGTGTAAGCACAGTGTGGGGTTCGACACAAAATGCTTTTTTTTTTTTTTTTTTTGCTTTTAAAGTGAAAGATCTGAAGTTGATTTCCTTTTCTCTCTGTTTCTTCCGGCTGGCACTCCACACTTGCTTCTTTTGATAGTGCATAAAATACAAAACTTAAATCAAAGGAGCGGGGTCGTGAACTTGATAATGATATATCTTTTTTGCTGTTTATCTCTTTTTTTTTTTTATTTTATTTTTTATATAAAAAAAAATCATCTCTAATGTTCACGCTAATCCCGATTATCTATGCCTGGATCTTGGTGACAGAGGTTGCACAAAAGGTTCGTCAAACCAACGCTTTATCTTGTTCTTTTGACCTTCTCGTGAGATGAATAATTTCAAATAGTCCAAGCACAAGTGAAAATCTTTGCTCTCACTTTGGAAAATTTGCATAAGTAAAACCCAAGTTATTTCCAAATCTCTTAATCAGATATTTCATTTTTTCTATATATGAGAATAATACTAATAACCATAAATATGCTCCACTGAGATAAGAATTCGCCAAATAAGGCTATAAATTTATTCCATTCGGATAAGTAAGGAAATGCGGAGATTCTTGATGATTGAACATCATGGAAAAAATTTCTTACTCTTTTTTGTTTTCCCCTTTTCCCCTATTTGGCCGCCAGGAACTAACAATCTCATAATTGCGTGAATCCAAAGTGATTCAAAGAAAATAAAAACCCCAAAAAGTGGCAGAAAATAAGGGGAGGCGGCGGTGAGTTTTCTTACCCAAGAAATTGAATCATCCTTTTTTGCTCTTTCTGGTCTGGTTGAGAGAGCTTGGGTGATCGAGCTCACTTACTCTAGTGTTTATCAAAATTTATTTTCATAAGTAATAATTAAATTAAATATTACTATATTTATCAAGAATTTCAAAACAATCAATCTTGTTTACAGTTCAGATTCTTTCTGGAAGTAACGCCATCTGTGTTTTATTATCCTCATCTGTTCTTGATTAATTTCTCTTTATCTTGGCCTTTCCTTATATTCTTGGCGGGAGAACTTGAGACGATTAAGTAACTTCCAGAACGAGACAAATGTTTAAGACTTGAGAAAAGTTTGTAATTTTAGCAAAACCCAGATTAGCTTAGTGTAAAAAGAGTGCGTGCGCACTGGTGGAGACTGGAGTTTTTGTAGATGTGGAGTTAGTAGGCCAGGCCTTCCACCAACGTATGTCATAAATGCCAAGTTTCGTCTTCTTCTTCATCATTTTCAGGCCTCCCACCACCATATTTATCCCTTTCCCTCTATGCCTGTGTCAGTCTCTCTGTATTTGTGGGGCTAAATAAACTCATGCGCGGAGCCATAAGCAAGTAATATATGGTTGAGCTTCGTACCTGCAAGGACCGAACTTTATTCGTAATTCGTGTTTTTGGTTGGTCTGTGAAATTCCAGTTGCGTTTGTGCTTTTATAACGAGAATATGAGTACAGAGCAAAAGCCAATGAGCGAAGGACAAGATGCGGTTTCTTGTCAAAGAACATCTTCTCTTCCAGTTCACAAGGTAGCTTGTGCTCTTTCATCATCTTCTTCCTATTCTTAATTTCAGCTTCTTAATTCAGGGCATGAGATCAGAATAGTACTCCATATTCTATCTATGACTCGTTTTTTTTTTCCCCATCTTCTCTTATTTTTTATCTGTGTTTGATATTCTTCTACGTGTTTTCGCTGTTTTTTCATTAGTTATGGTCGACATGTTGTTTCTTGATAGCTATTATGCCTAAAGATATCGCCTTTCCCCCTAACTTCACGATAAGAGTGGTAGGTAAATTTGAATTTCGTCAACTGAGTATGTAGGATGTGCTGCTATAAAATGTGATGCTATTTTTCAATCTGAGTGCAGATAGGTCGAGCTGTCTTTTTACCTTCCATTTACTTTGAATTTGGGAGTCCTGAAACGCTTTTCTAAAACTACATGGGCTGCAAATCAATAAAAACAGAGTTACCACTCTCTCCCTAATCAAACTGCTTGAATTTCTTCTGTATTTTGATTTCATTTAGATGGATTTTCCTAAGGTGAGACTGATGAACTTCACGGTAGTAAAGTTGTAATATATCAAATCAAAATTTGATTCATAGGTTGATGATACAATGGGAATAAGTGAAGAGTCCACACATACTCGTCGCTGGAAGAGAGAAAATCTTTCACTACAAATACCCTCAAGAACATCAGAAGAGTCTTTTCAAGATTTTGTAACAATCAAGATGCCTCAGACCCCAAGTCCTACCCCAACTCCCAAGAGAGTGAATTTTCTGGTGACTTCTCTCTCTGTTGATACCTCCATTAATAAGTCTCCAGGACCTTCAACGTCAAGAGGAAGACCATCCATAAGAAGTCTCTTACCAAAACTGAACTTTATTTCTCGGCCGTCATCAGACGTTGAAAAAGGTTCTACTGCAGCTTCAGAAGGTTCCTCTTCAGCCACTCGAGAAAAGCCTTCAATCTCAAGAACCTTGTCCCTTACTAAACTATTTACTCCCAGGATGAAGAGGACCTCTTCCTTGCCAGTGGATGAATTTGCACATTCAAATTCAGAATCTGCTCATGCTGGAACTGTTGGCACTCCTATGCAGGTACTTGGCTTTTCACCAATATGATTAGGAATTTTTTTTGCTTTTGGTCATATCAACAAATGATTGGAGCATTAATATTTCTATGTTTTTTTTTTGGACTTTTCCACCATCACGAGGTCTTGAATATGCAAATAGGTTGAATAATTCAGTGTTTTTTTCGGTACTTTGAGCCCAATGCATCATTAACCATCTTTATCTAGTGTACCCCTTTTATATTCAGTTGTTGCTGAGCCTTGTCATGAGGCTAGTTACCCTTTGCTGTAAAGCTTTTAATGCCTTTTGCAGAGAAGCTCTGCTCAGAGGCAGATAGTTCGCTCTCTTTCGGTGCCTGCCAACAATAAAGAGAAAAGCTTGAGGAGAATGGATTCATTTTTCCGTGTTGTTCCTTCCACCCCACGAGTGAAGGATGGAATTGAATTACCGACAGCATCCCCTTCAAAGGATTCTGGTATATTTATGACATGTCAAGCATTAATAATATGAACAGAGGCAGATCGTCTGGAAATTCTAGATGCAGTTAGTAACCTCAAATATTTTTCTTGGTTTAGAAAACGATGTTGCCGATGGTGAAGATATAGCCGAAGAAGAGGCTGTATGTAGAATTTGTATGATTGATCTATGTGAAGGGGGTGAAACTTTCAAGCTGGAATGCAGCTGCAAAGGGGAACTTGCTCTATCTCACCAAGAATGTGCTATTAAGTGGTTTAGCATGAAAGGAAATAAAACATGTGATGTATGCAAGGAGGAGGTTAGGAACTTACCGGTCACTCTTCTGCGGATCCAAAGTGTCCGGGCTCGACATACTGGAGTAAGCAGGTCTCATCTGGACGATGTGAATGAATATAGGTATGTTAATGATAAGTCAATTCTTTCCATCAAATAACATGTTTCAATTTTGAAGTAAATGGACACTGTGGAGTCTCTGGATACAATTGACTTTTTGTCAATTTATCATAATTTTTGGACTTCCAGTTATGAGTTTGCAACATCAAAATCAGACACTACCATAATTAGCAAGTATGACATGCTTGTGATGATAGCCCATTCTATGAAATCCCTATTTGGAACTTCATTCTAATGGCCTGCACGCTTCAAATAACCTAGAAAGTATCGAAGTCAGTATTTTCCTTTGAATGCTGCAGCTAATACAGGAGTCATGTCATCGATCTGAACTTGAATTTTCTAATGACACCTTTATTGATATTTCCATTTTGTCTGCTTGTTTTGGTAGGGTTTGGCAAGAAGTGCCTGTTCTAGTCATTGTCAGCATGCTTGCCTATTTCTGTTTTCTTGAGCAGCTATTGGTAAGGACTTTGCACTTAGATCTTTCAAAGTTGTATACTTTTATTGTGTTTTGAGTTATTTGACTCTGTGCAGGTTGGTAAACTGGGTACTAATGCAATTGCCATGTCTCTTCCGTTTTCATGCGTATTGGGTCTTCTCTCTTCCATGACATCATCCACAATGGGTAGGTTTGCAAGGATTCTGGAGAAATTTTATCATGCTGCTTGACATCGACAACATTATTTTACATTACATAGTATCTGAAATCATGTGGCTATTGATAGTAACGTTAGATTGATCTTATTGATGAATACTTGCCTTTGTTATTTTTTCGGTCCTTAGTTCATGATAGTTTTTTGAAAATATATCTTTTACCAAACCCTCACCATTTAAACTTGTTCAGTGAAGAGCAGGTTCGTCTGGATTTATGCATCAGCTCAGTTTGCTCTGGTGGTTCTCTTTGCTCATATATTTTACTCCTTGGTAATTGCGAAAGATGTACGCTTCGTCCATAATGTTAAGTTCTTTTGATCTTTTTTATTCATTAAACCTAATGACGGTACTTTCTTCCTCAACAAGTAATGGCAAGATCCATATGTTAAAACAAAAATTTAACATGTTGGGAACTGCGAACCCTACTGGAAGAATGACTTTGATTTTGTGTGTGATGTGCAGATACATGTGCAGGCAATACTGTCAATACTTCTTGCAACCTTCGCAGGGTTTGGTGTGGTAATGAGTGGAAGCTCAATTCTTGTTGAGTTCTTCAGATGGAGAAGAAGATGGCAGGCTTTATCAGAACAGAATAATAATAATGGTGCTCAAGTGATGGCAACTCATCCAGGCTCTTCCACAGCCAGGGCAGCACAGAATCACCAAAACTCAAGTCAGATATTGTCACAGGCTAATAATGGGAGTGGTTCTTCATAAGCTAAGAGAGCAGTTAAAATTTTTATGTTCATCACTCGAGTATTTAGTTAGCTACAACACAAGACTTTGATTGTACAGCTCATGATGATAATGTAGTGTAGCTAGAGAAAATAATGGCTCAAATTAGTGGTTATTGCTGGCAATCATTTCTTTTGGGTTTTGGGTTTTGTTAAATCAGAAGCCTTGTGACCTTCTTTTTTGTAATCTTTGGGGAGGGACAAGAGAAGATTTAGGGAATATTTGAATGGTATGATGATGAGCCAATGCCAAACTTTATTTTTAGAACGAACTTAATGAGATATTCTACATATACAGAAAGTTAATCTACTATGTTTTTTTTGTTAAATGTTTATGAGTTTGTAAAATCTATTACTTGTATAATATGAGTGACGTTGGTAGGTTGGTTGTGTGACACGTTTTACGTCCAAATGCATGCCTCAAGTGGGCATTTAATTTGTCACATGGCCAGCCAACTACCAGTGTCCTTCCTTATTTTTTTGGTCATACAAGTGCCACAATGTTTCAAACAGGTTTGTCTTTACCTTAGCCCTTAGATGCTCATTTGTTGTTCCCTCCATCTTGGCTATGACAAGAGACTCAATGCGACGCAAGTGTTTTGCAAGCTTATTGTATGTTGGTTCTAGAGCTTGGCAATGGCCGCACCAGGGTGCATAAATCTTTTTTTCCCCCCTCCACATAACCATTACATTAAATCTGGATAAGGGGCAAACAACATAGGCAAATATTACTACTTCTGATCCTCCATATGAGATCTCATTTATAGAGCACGACGAACGAGATCTTTCATTAAAGATCGGAGGTAGTGAAGACAGTACAAGTGTAACTGTACCTGATCAAGGAGAACATCCTTGGACTCATTCAAGACAATCTTGCCAAAGTTATCCCCAACCACGATTTTCACATCCCCGTCGTTCTATCATCAAGTCAAGGAAAATGTTAACAGTTAATATCTGTCCAAATAAGGTTTAAGATTTTATTTTATTTTATTTTTGATAAAAGGGAGGCATTCAGCCATTATATATTAGAAGAACAAAGGAGGGGATCAAGTCCCATACACTCGTGTAAACACACTCCATAAAGAAGACGGACAAAAACTTAAAATAGAAGAAGCAAAAAGACCTTCTTTCGCTAAAAGATCAGCCAGTTTGTTTTGAACTCTGGGGATGGATGCAACTTTAACCTCCCAATTCCCTGATAGCAGTTGAGTAATTTGCAGGGAGACCATCGTACCATTCTGATTCAAACTTCCTTGCGAAATATTATCAACCACCATCGGTAGCCTTCGTCCCATGCTAACTGCAATCCCATCAAAACAGACCATTCCTCAGCCTCATAGCTACCACACAGGCCCAACATATGGGTGAAACCCGAAAGCCACCTGCCATTGCAATCTCTAATAACACCTCCGCAGCCAGCTCTTCCACTGCTGGGCACCATGGAGCCATCCACATTTAATTTAAGGTTTAAGATTTTATTTGACGAAAGAGTGATAAGATTAAAAATGTTAAGATCCAACTGGGCAAGCCTATACAGTCTTGTTCAAGGCTTTCATTATTTTCACATCTGTTGGAAGTAAGTGGAAAGAAACTTACTCTTCCTTAACCATATCCTAGGTTTGAGGTGTGAGAATTGAGAAAATGGTATTGGGAGCTTTTTTCCTAAGACCATGAACTCGATTCGGAGCAAATTCGGATTAGTCCGAACCGAAAGTTCCGACGAATAGAATGGGCGAAAAAAAGAAGAAGGTAAAGGCCCACTCATTTTATAAAATTTACATTGACCAATTAAGTATTTAATTTTCAACAATTTAAATTATTTTCCATCCTCTTTAATATTTTTAATAATTTCTGAAAAACTAAATTCAACATTTCAAATTTAATAAAATCAAAATATATATCCCAAAAAAAAATAAAAATATCGACACTGATGTCGGTAGATTCATCGCTATTCACTAACCAGTAATAATAACGGACCGACCAATGGCTTCTGAAATTAACACCTCCAACATTTCCGGAGAATTGAAATTTATAGCATCTATCGCGCTACTCGCATCTTGCAGCCAAAAAGGTTGAAGCGTGTGATCTTATTATCGCTCTTATCATCGAAAATGATTTCGTCTTTGACGAAGGATCAGGCTCAATTAATATGAATATTGCGACCCGAATAGCAGCGCAAGCACCGCCTCTTCTCTGCGCTCGTCCCGTTCCCATCATCTCCTTCCGAGGTGCCCTTTCTCTTTATTTCTGCCTCTGCAGATTTGTTGAATCTTGCTCTTTTGCTTTTATTCATCTTCACTCAAATACTGGCCAAAGAAATCATCTTTTTGTGGTATTCCACTTCATACAAAGATTTTTATCGAACACCGCAGTTGATGTTGAAATGGCTTGACTGAGGAAATTGTTATTGTGCTTTAGGTGTCCGCAAGTTGGGTTTTGTGCACCAGTTAAAACAGATTGGGAGGCTGAACAGAAAATTGCTCATAAACATGGCTTGGAGTGTGGAGAATTCTGAGGTAAGTGTTGAAAGCAAGATTGGAGTGGTTCGTCCAGCAGAGGATGCTTTTGCTGCAGAAGCAATTGAAGCTTTGAAAGCTGGGAAGGTTATTGCTGTACCCACTGATACAATCTATGGGTTCGCTTGTGATGCTTGGTATGCTATTTGAGTTTATGTTTTCACCTTCTGCCCGTAATCTGTTTGATTAAAATCCTACGAGGAGCATTGTTAGTATTATTATTATTCCGGCCTCCAGTTCTTTTAATGTGTTGCTGATGAAGCGCTCGTGTTTTATTCCCCCTCCCCCATGTAAGGAACATAACGTGTTAATTACACTCTTGGGAATTAAAATAACCTTAACTTCCCTATCTAAACCACTTGTAGATTATCGAGTTACTGTTCTGGCTATTTATATAGACAAGAGACCAATAAGGAAGATGAACAAAAGTGACAGACTTCTTGTTGTACCTGGTGAAACTCCCTTATCCTCCTTGAAAGCAAGAGGCCAAGTTGTTGTTATATGTTCTACTTGTATCAATTCCTTATTTATATCTTAGATGCTATAAAAGGTGGCTCCACATGATTTCCATTATTCTGATTGCTTTTTAGGGTATTGTTTAAAGATCAGAAATCATATGCATTTCAAAAGTTTCTGCATATCTCAATTCTTTGCATAAAACTGGATTTTGTTCTTTGGGCAATAAACTTTTGTGTTTCTTGGAACATTTTACAGCTCCTTGAAAGCAGTTAACCGAATTTACGAGATTAAAGGACGAAAACATACAAGCCCCTTGGCAATTTGTGTTGGGGATGTATCAGACATAGAGCGTTTTGCAATGACTGACTATTTGCCTCACGGTCTGCTTGATTCCCTCCTTCCAGGTCCTGTTACTGTTGTGCTGAACCGAGGTTCGTAAGTCACTTGCCTTGATACATACACTAAAATAAGAATATGGCAATAAAAAGTATGTACTGTACTTCACTTATTTGCTTAAACTGACTAGATCGGTTCTAGAAGTTGAGTTGGACCTTAAAACAACAATTAGTTTGTATTTACCTTTAACCATGTATTTGTCTAATAGCATAGCGGGGACATCTTCCAGGAGAATCCAGCATTCTTGAACGATCTTTGAACCCAGGATTACATAGCATAGCTGTCAGAGTGCCTGACAGCAATTTCATTCGGGCCATTGCTCGTGGCTCAGGTACCGCCTTGGCCCTCACCAGTGCAAACCTAAGTGGACAGTCAAGTAGTGTTTGCATCAAGGATTTTGAGGACCTCTGGCGACATTGTGCCTATGTCTATGATGGTGGCTTGCTTCCATCAGGACGTGCAGGTTCCACTATTGTGGAACTTACCACACCATCCAAGTACAAGATACTCAGACCTGGAAGGTACATTCTTTTGGGATAATTCTTTTCCTGTCTTTCAAGTTTTTCAATGTGCTTTTAGAATGGGATGTTCAGTGTCAGATAGTAATAATACCAATGACAGGATCTTAGTTAGATGGTGTTTGCTCTACTTGACTGTCAAATTTGGGATTGAATTGGTGGGATTTATATGTTGAGATGTTTGAGGATGTGACAACAAAAATGTTGTTATTAGAACTTGAGATTTGGGGTCGGTCTGTTGAATGTTTACGAGAAAGGGTTATGTTACATACAAGCTTGTTTAACCCTGTTCATTTTGCTCTCTGGTGTAGTGCAAAGGAAGAAACGGTGGCGATCTTGGAGAAGCATTCTCTGGTTGAAGAGGTAAACGAGCAATGATTGATGTGAAGTGCCTCCATCTAGATTCTAGGCGTACGTAGCGATTTGCGCATTTCTTTCACATGGTCCAACACATGACAAATTGTGACTAGGCTCACTGATTTCCTTCAACTAAATTGCATTTTACATTACCTGAAATGAACCTCTGTTGTATTATATTGTACAAGTATCAGTTTTGACCAAGGGAAAGTGTACATTGATTCTCCAGTCATTTTAGCTTTTGATTGATTGTTTGTGTGACTATTTAAACTATGCATTTACTTAGTTTTAAGAGAACGTTTCAACATACTACTACTAATTAAACTGAGGCATATAATTAAATTCTGATGGTCACACAATAATTCATGTCATTACGTGGTGTGATTTTCAATATTTGATCTTGTGATTCTTTTCAAGGGTGAAATATTTTTTTCTTGGGCATGTGAAGGGTGGAGGTTTAAAACTTCGATGGAGTCATCAATTATTAACTTATTTAATAAATATGATGAATGAAAGTTGTTACGGATCCATATTTTGGGCCCAATAGCAGTATGGCCCAACAGGAAATATCACATACTAGGATCTACCTATAATAAAGGGAAATCCTATCTCGGTATAATCAAGGGAGATCTATCTTATCTAAAGATAGATTCGGCCAGTTATGATACTTAGGGCGGTGGATTACGCCACACTATCCCACCCGAGGCACACCCTATAAATACGAGGTTAACCCTAAGGTGCACACAACACTTCTTCTTGGAGCATACACACCACCCCTTTGGCTAAACGCCGAGGGTGTGTCCTCGAACTACGTGGACTTTGATCCTTCTTAGGGTACGTAGGCCCCAGGCGTCACGCCTAGGTCAAGTCCGCTCCATATAAGCAAACAATCAAAATGAGCTAGTCCATCGGGGCTAGCGTTGCCGGTCCACACGGAACATTGGCGCGTCTGTGGGGATCGTTAAATTTCGATTCCGTGACCTAAGATGGTCAATACTAGAAACGACAGTCCGATGCCTTTGCACGAAGCAATTCCCGGAAATCCGCGGCAGCCTCCGGCCCATCGCACAATACTCGTTTGAGAATCCCAAACGAGCAAATAGAGATAGCCGAGGTTGTTGGCAAACCAAGGCCGATTCAACCAAATGGGTTATTTTTACGACTTGGTGATCTTTGGGAGGCCTTCATCTATGCAAGAGCAAAAAGATAGTTGGAAGGAGAGCGGGTTCTCTCTTTGAGAATTCTCTCATTGAGAATTCTTTTAAGAGAAGTTATCATCACCCATGCAAGACTCTCATTAGACAAGCTTGGAAGATCGGGTTCTCTCTTTGAGAATTCTCTCATTGAGAACTCATTTAAGAGAAACTCTAAAATGGAAAACTCCTCAAAGTTATCGTCACCCATGCGAGATTCTTCTACATCTTCTATTTCACTATGAGTATTTTCGATCATTACATGGGTTTCCTTTTAACTCTTCATGTCTCCACGTGATGAGAAGATAGTGGGAAGGATCTTCATCCCTCTCGACGGGAGGAGAGAACCCAAGATCGTCATCCTCTTTCCTCGAGAACATAGGATTGTCATCCTCGTACTTGGGAACCCGACTTTTCAATTACGGCATAAATTTAGATGCCCTATTTGGATTATAAGCAATCACAACATTTGAACTCTCTATGTCATTTACTAATGGCCGAAATTGTAGTGGCCGGGTCCGAGATGCCTCGAACCCGAAACATGAAAAAGCCGAGATAGAGAAAGAAAGTAGCAGGCTTCCGAAGCCGAGACGCCGAGGTACGCCGATATTGTTAGATCCCGAGATTCGAGAATGCCGAGATCCGAGATGAGTATCACCCTCTATCTCATAAATGCTCAATCTTTGCTTATTATCAATTATCTGCTACGACAAGGCCGCCGAGTCTATCTTAAACTCCTGTAAAGGAAAAGAAGGCAGACCCGATTTTAACTGAATCTTGTTAACGTTCGGGATCCGCGTAAAGTACAGTTGACTCCGCGCTCCTTAATTGGACCCCGGATAAACTGAAGATTATCCAGTTACATCCACGCTTCTTAATTGGACCCCGGATTAACTGAAGATTATCACCACGGCCCATAAGCCTGGGTTTTTTGTCAGTAATGCCACAAGTTGGCCTTCGCAATGCTGACCTCGTACACCGACGAGCAGACGTCGGAAACAAGAATGTCAGAGATGGCAAACTAGCTGCAAATCGGGAAGGCCCTTGCAAGGTTGAAGAGAAGTTCGGCAAAGGAGCCTACACACTCGAAACCTTGGAAGGAAGCCAATCAAAAGGACTTGGAACGCCGACAAGCCGAGATTCTACTATAGCTAGAGCCCGCTCGGCAAGACTCCTCTTGGGAGCGGATTATTTAATAAAGAATCCCTCGGTGAAAATTCAAATTCCTAAACTATCAATAGTCAAAGATACTACACCGAGGTCATTACACCCGGTCGAGTACACCGAGGTCATTACACCGGTCGGATTACACCGAGCTCATTACACCCGGTCGAAATAGAACCCAATTTAAGGGATTACACTGGGGCTACCACGCCCAGTCGCGCATAGCCCAACTTGTGGCATTACACGACCCAATTTGCGGTACTACACCCGGCTACCACGCCCGGTTCGCGAGACAGTAAAAACACCATCTTTTTTAAAAAAGATGCATCGAAAAATGCTCCTAAATAGGGAGGTGAATTGTCACGCAGCCCCGTCAAAGCCGACGTACGTACAAACCGCGCGTTCGAGACACCGCGATTGTGCATCCGACATTTTGCCCCTATTCCGGATAAAACAACCCCGGATGCCCATATCCGGATCTCGGTAGCTCGGGTTACTCCCCTACCCCTTTTCCCAAAGTCAACCTATCGGAAGAAACACTTAGCGAATCGTGCATATAAAGGCCCCGGCCCCGCCCATAAAAAACGAATGTTAACTTAAAGTTGACAAGACAAACTGATTGGTTGAAATCAAGTTTATATATAATCAAGGTAGCAATGTTTACAAAGTTACAATTACAAACCCGGTACGATACACCGGTAGGAACAACAACAAAAAGACTCCGGCTCTTAGCTCGGAGGAGTAATGTTTTTTGAAGGGACCACCTCGGCCCCGGGAGCAGATCTCGAAGTCCCTTCTCCACCATCATCACCCAAAGAAGGATCTTCATCCCCACCTCGAACCTCCTCGTCGAACGACCCAGATCTCGAAGTCACTACGAACGACGGTTGCAGACCCTCTCCAATCCACGGAGGCCAGGTGTCGGGAGGCCATGATGGCGAAGTCGAAAGGGTTTCAGCCTCGAAGCCAAGCGACCATCCGACACTACCTCGGGATTTCGAAAGCAACGGCAGGAGTACCGACCTTTGAGATACTACCTCGGGCCATGGAGTCGGATAAACAACCTCGGGTCCATGAATCGAATAGGTTACTCGGCATAACACCTCGGCCCGAGGGTAAGAGTGCATCTTGGTCGGAAGATCCGAGTGCACCACAGCAGCCCGTAACCCTTGACCGCCGGCCGAGGGACGACAAGACAAGCGTGGCCGTAAAGCCGACGGCAATATAAGCAAGCCCGAGATCCGTTCCTCTTCGGGATCATTCGGATTAGGAGAGTTCGGTGTGGCGGGATAAGTGAAGAAGAAGAGACCCGGCGGTCATGAAAATAGACAGACGGAATTTCAATCTTCAACTAACCCGGACGCCACATGGCGCGGGGCAATGATCGAGAAGGCATAAGGTTTTTAACCTAGACTCTTGGTCTTATCTCATACCTCGGACTCGAGACAAATTCCTCAAAAATAGGAGAATCTTGACAAAATCAGGATTCGGCACACCTCCATAAAGGACCTCGGATCTTGAGATCGGACCTCAGATTCTTGAGAACGTAACCTCCATGGCCGAGGTAAATAGTGAATTGGTTCAAACCTTCACAGAACGGCACCTAGTAAAGGATTGGTAATACCTCGAACTACGTAGGCTTTGATCCCTTATTAGGGTACGTAGGCCCTAGGTGACATACCTAGGTCAAGCCCAGTCAGATTAAAAATCCGGCATGCTAGGCCAACGGATCCAATCAACCTCGGTATCGCACCTCGGGCAGGAAGTACCAGGGCATGATACATCTCAGCAGTTCAAACACTTGAGCTACGGAGCCGGGGGCAATTCGATCGAATGCAAATGAAGCGGGAATTCATCAAAACACGGACAAAAGCAAATCAAGCCGGAACAACTCGAATACGAAAGATCTCGACTTCAATAGCCGGGGTCAACAACCGGATTCAAATGCAAGGCGAACCATCTCGGCAGTACTCAGGATATGTGGGATAAGACCTCAGATCTTCGAGACGTTACCTCGGATCTTTGAGGCAAGACCTCGGATCTTCGAGATACTACCTCGGATCTTTGAGCATCAGACTACTACCTCGGATCTGGGAGTAAAAGACTTCGGTCGCCAAGACCAGAGTAGCCCAACCCGACAATGCGCGGTAGACATACGAGATGATAAGGTTCACAACAACCTACCCCGGATAACCGGCTTGGGAACAATATACATCCCGGCTTGAAAGCTCAAACTACGGGTTGGGGGCAGCTCATTTACGGATCCATATTTTGGGCCCAATAGCGGTATGGCCCAATAAGAAATATCACATACTAGGATCTACCTATAATAAAGGAAATCCTATCTCGGCTATAATCAAGGGAGATCTATCTTATCTAAAGATAGATTCGACCAGTTATGATACTAGGGCGTGGATTACGCCCACACTATCCCACCCGAGGCACACCCTATAAATACGAGAGGTTAACCCTAAGGTGCACACACACACTCTTGCTTTTGGAGCATACACACCACCCCTTTGGCTAAACGCGAGGTGTGTCCTCGAACTACGTGGACTTTGATCCCTCTTAGGGTACGTAGGCTAAAGGCGTCACGCCTAGGTCAAGTCCGCTCCATATAAGCAAATAATCAAACAGGCTAGTCCATCAGGGCTAGCGTTCTGGTTCCACACCGGAACAAAAGTATTAAAATACTTAACAACCTATAATTCCCGGTAAAAAATGACATGATTAATTTTCATAACTTGACTGGTGGGGGTGTTTAAAAAGGTATATGTTGGCGCAATCGAAATCCAACTCAGTAGGTTTTTTTTCCCTTCTAAATCCTGAGAAAAGCATAGGTATTACTCCCTCCGGTCCTAATTATAAGAGCAAATTACCAGAATTTGAAAAGATTAAGGAGAGAAGTTAAATTAGTTAATTATATATTTTTTCGTAAAATACCCTTACCTAAAATTTAAAATGACTTTGGACGGAGTAGCTTATAAGCGTGTTGGACAGAGCAACATATACCCTCCAAACCTACTCCCTTACCTATGAGCGTATTGGTTCACATGCTTCATTTAAATGTTTTATTTAAATAGGATGGAGTATTATTTTTCTTAAAAGACCTTACTGTACCTATGAGCGTGTTATTTAAATATTTCATATAATGCTTCATTTAAAGGAATATTAAAATTATTTTATTTAAAAATAAAAAATAAAGTAGAATCTCTCACTTGATATAATATTAACGTGTTGTAAATTAATTATTGTGGAAGAAATATTAGTATGGGTGATATGAGAAAAATATGACAAAAATTGCTTAAAATTATTTTATATAAAAAAGTATGATTTAGGTGTATATGACATTAATGAATTGCAAACATTATTTACTTTATAAAATATATAGGTGTATTATTACATTATTATTGTCTTTAATTATTATTGAGAAAGTATAAATAGGGGTATTATAGGAAAAAAAAATGACAAAAGTTAAAACTTGATCTTATAATTAGAACCAAAACAAACTTCAAAATTTGCTCCTATAATTAGGCACTAAATATAAGTATATCTCATAGTGAATATCATCATATTGAAGACAATATTATTCAAGATTTTTTCAATACTAAATGTTGGTACATATTTCAATATCTTAACAATAGTTTACCCCCTGGATGCAAAGAAAAGTTCTCTTTGAAGGTTAATTTCTCTTCATTTTTCCACAACATCTCATCTCTGCCGTTTTCAATTTTATATTTTATAAAATACTTCTTCTGATCCTTAATATAAGATATATTTGCGTAGTTCATCTTGATTTTAAATAGAAGACTTATTTTTCTTTTTTGTCAATATTTTCTTATTTTTCCACTATTGATGCTCTCTCAACAATAATCAAAGAAGATAAGGAATTAAGGAGTTAAAGAAGATGATTATGGTGTTTTAGAAAATACAAGTCATATTAATTAACTTCCTTAATCTAATCAAATAAACAAATAGATCTTATTTTAAGGACCAAAGGGAGTGATATTTTTTTATTTTTTTATTAATTGTATTTATGGACTGTTAATGTGAAATTATGTAAATTAAATAAATAGATTCAAACTATAAAATTTGATTTCATTAGTAGTAAAAAAATGTGAAGAATTTTATTTTGTAAAGTATGAAATGTGAACTATTTAAAAAAATTATAAAATTATATTTAAGATTTAATTGAAGGGTTGAGATGATTGTGGAGATAAAAAAAAAAAATATGAAGAAAAACTGAATCCCTAATTTATGTAGGTAGTGAAAAAAAAAAAATAAAATTCCGAGTTGTCACCCTGTCATCTATAGACTTGTGTAAAGTTTGACTCGAGAATTGGGCAAGATCCAATCCTTGACTGTGGACTAAATCAGTAAAATAATCCCAATAACCAGTTGAATAGTGACTAATTTTCATTAGCATACTTTCTACTACCTCACGATCCTAATTATAAGATATAGTTGATTTTATTTGGAGAAATTAAGGAAACTAAATAAGTCATATAATCATTTTATATGTCATACTACCTCCGGTCACAATTATATAATCATTTTAAATACGTTCTTAATCATTTTATATGTTATGTATCTTTAGATTTTATATTAGTTTATTAGTTAAACTAATTACTTTGAAGGAAAAAATAAAAATAAAAATACTTAATTTTTAAAAAAAACTATGCCTTATAATAAAAAAAAAGATTATATATTAGTTTATTACCAAACTAATTACTTTGAAAAAAAAATTTGATTTATTTAACTTTCTTAATTTCTTTAAAAAAGTCAACTATATCTTATAATTTAAACGTAAGAAAGATTATAAAACATGCGTGGGTCATGTGGGCCCCTCTTAAGGTGAATATTATGTATTGTTTAATAATCGTGAATCTCGTGCGTCCCTCCACTTCTTAAATATATCTCGTGTTCCACGTGTCATCCGATGACCCACCCCAATTCATTTTCATTTGGCCCGCACATCCATGCGATCATAATCCTCAAATTTTTTATATTATTACATGGATTTGATTATTGATTATTCATCGTTTATCGTTGATTCTTACATCATTTCCACTGATTAGTTATATTCCAAATTCAAAACTCCCTTTGAATATCCCATTTTTTAAATGACAATAATCCTCCATTTTCCTACTTTTTTCTCACAAGAATTAGGCGGCGGCGGCGGCGGCTGCTGTATTCTCTCTCTCCACTATTTCGTGCCCTCATCCCTTCACTTTCTTTATTTATGCTTTGAACCCTCCCTCTTCATTTATTTTGCTTAACTTCCATGTTTATGATTAACCGCATCAAGTCATCCCAATAATACTGGATTCATGTATGAAATCTTAGCCCGGATTCTATGCATATAATTTTGAAATTCCATCTGTACAACTATTATTCTTATTCCAAATTAAATTTTCCAATATTAGTATTTTGTTTATTACTTACTTTAGTTTTTGATATAATAATTAATTTCTCTTCAATGTATCTAAATTTTTTATGTTTTAGATACTCAAGGTAATAGAATCAATGAATCAACATGGTCTTTTTATTATCAAGATTATGCTTGGGTTATAATTAGGACAAAGGATGAAAATGAAATAAAAATACATGAATGGTTGGTTTTAGAAGAAAATACGAGGACCCGAAGCAAAAAATCAAACGCATTCCACGTGCCCATTCTTCCTCTGGCGACTGCTAATATATAGGTGAGGCTGACTAGCTGAGCCTTAACTCTCCTCGTTTTGTCGTCTTCCACCACCCCTCTCGTTTGCCTCCATTTTTCTTGCGGCAAAAGTGGTTGCGATCAGGGGCCTCTGACTCTCATTCCTCACTTCAGATCCCCTTCACTCTCAATCATCGCTATCTCCATACTAGCATCTTAAGGCTTGACAACTTTTCTTCCGGGTAAAGCAATCCTATGAAATGCTCCCGAACGCCTGTTTTTTTTTTTTTTTTTTTTTTTTTTTTTTTTTTTTTTTCCTTTCTCGTTTGATTCCTTTTATGTATTCATTTTCAATTTGAGAGGTTGTGGGTGAAGTCTTCATCATGCATGTGTTTGGTTGTCTTAGATGAAATGCCTGTTCAGTGTTGACTGATCTGTTTCCCCTCTCATTCTTGTTTATTATATCGTGCGATGTGACGTTGAACTTTATCAAACGAACTGGACCATATGAATAGGGAGTTGTTGTGAAGTTTTATGCTCTAGACCAAAGGAAGATTGGTTTTGTGATTTTAAAGAGTTATTTATTGTTCAATTAATTACGGTTTTCTCTTCTTCTAATCTGATGTTAGGTGAGGGGTTGCGCTTGAAAAATGGCTACTGGAGTTATGCCAACTTCGTTTTCTACTCTCAAGGGTAGAGATTCGGGTTTAGGATTTTCGAGAAGCATGGATTTTGCAAGAATTTCAGATTTGAAGATAATGAAATCTGGAAGGAAAAAGGTCTCAGTTATTCGGAACTCTAATCCTGGCCAGGATATTGCTGAACTTCAATCTGCATCACCAGGAATTCCCCTCATAGGTATACTATTCTTGATGCTTCTCTGCTTTTTTGCTCTTCACCTGATAATTTGTTTGAACGGCAATCATTGCTCTTCACTCGTTATCTTCTCTTGCAATTTCTCAGCAAATGTGGCTACAGTTAGAGAGAATGGTCTGCTTTTAACTTTTGCTTCCGATTCATTTGTACTGAACGCTGTGAATCAGTCTTTGAGTAATCTATCCAATTGTTGATGAATTGCTCCACAGGTTGACGTGTGGCGGTTGCAATTCTATTTTCATTGTCTTTACTTATTAAACCTTATGAACAGCAGTTAACTGATCATAACTTCAAAACCGATCCTCATTATTTCATGGACTTTAGTTAAATGGGTTTTGGCGCTAATATAACTGCCTTTCTTATTTTTTGTAATCTCGGATTTTCATTCCTTAGTTCCCATATGGTGTTGCCCCTAAAACTTTCATTCCTCAGCCAGGGATATTAGATATTGACATCTTTAGTCACCAGTTAGGAAATTCTTCTCTGTGGTTATTCATTTTAGCTTCATCTGATCATGAATCATGATTTGAATGTAGTTCCTAGGCAAAAGTATTGCGAATCGTTACACAAAACTGTCAGAAGGGAAACAAGCACAGTGATGGTTGGAAATGTGGCCATTGGAAGTCAACATCCCATCAGAGTTCAAACAATGACTACAACTGACACTAAGGATGTTGCTGCAACAGTTGAACAGGTCCTACAAATGCTCTTTCTGCTTTATGTTTATAAGACAAATTTCTGTTCTAGCACAGCTATTCCTTTCTTTTAACCTTTTATTTCCAAAATTTAACTTCTACTTATTGGTATAGCGGGGTTGTATGTTAATCTTCTATTTATTGTTGTTAGGTGATGCAAATAGCAGACAAAGGGGCTGATCTTGTGCGAATAACAGTGCAGGGGAAGAAAGAAGCAGATGCATGTTTTGAGATTAAAAACTCACTTGTGCAGAAAAAGTATGAACTGGTGTTAGCTATTTGTATGCCAATTTGTTAAGTCTCTACTCCATAGGTGTTTAACATTGTCTAAATTTAACTATGTCCAGCTATAACATCCCTTTGGTGGCGGATATACATTTTGCTCCTCCTGTTGCTATGCGCGTTGCTGAATGCTTTGACAAGATTCGTGTTAACCCTGGAAATTTCGGTGTGCTTCTTTTTCTTCATTTATTAGTCTTAGTTTCCCCCTTGTTTTAAGGCGTTGGCTTTCATTCTAAGTTCATGACGGTGATCTTCTGCAGCTGATAGAAGGGCTCAATTCGAAAAACTTGTGTACACAGAAGAAGACTACCAGAAAGAACTTGAACATATTGAACGGGTAAAATTAAACTTTTGATATTTTCTTTATCAATCTTTGGTAAAGTGTTGCAGTGTGCTATTTTTGAGCTCTTCATTTTGAGGTCATTCATTTATCTTTCATTCATGATTCATCCTTGCTGTGAAGATGTGTGAGCTGTTAGAATTAGTAGTTGGAATTTTCCAGGGAGTTAATACTCATACTGTTGAAGCACATATAAGCTCATGTGTGTCAAGTGTGCCTGTAGTTACCTTGAATTGTTTGAAGTTCTCCATTGATTTGAGTACTCAAATTGATCACACCACAAACGAACTACGGGGTTTTTGACCTATTAAAAACTTTAAATGACAGGTTTTCACCCCATTAGTTGAGAAATGTAAGAAATATGGGAGAGCAGTGCGCATTGGGACAAACCATGGCAGTCTCTCTGATCGTATAATGAGCTATTATGGTGATTCTCCTAGGGGAATGGTGAGAGTTATTTTCTCTCTCTTTTTACTGAACATTCTACATTTGCATGTTTCCCCAAGATACAGAAGCTTCCTTCTTACCAAACAATATTTGGACAGGTTGAATCTGCTTTTGAATTTGCAAGGATATGCCGGAAGTTGGACTTCCACAATTTTGTCTTTTCTATGAAAGCAAGCAACCCTGTTATCATGGTCCAGGCATACCGCTTACTTGTAGCTGAAATGCATGTTCAAGGCTGGGATTATCCATTACACTTGGGAGTTACTGAAGCTGGTGAAGGTGAGGATGGGCGGATGAAGTCTGCAATTGGAATTGGGACTCTTCTTCAGGTATTCTTGTCTTGAGTATTAAAAGGATAATCGGGCAGAATTATGTGCGTGCTGATGTATGATCCCCTTCTCCATGTTGTTTATCATTCATCATAGTGTATGTTGATAATACTCTGTTCATGAAGCCTTTGTAGAAATAAGGTATTTGCGGTAGAAATAAGGTTTATTTCCTATTCTCTGTTATTTTTGGTCAAAAGGTTTACATTATATTCATGAACTTTCACTTCTATGCAACATTATTCTTCATAGTTTGACGTTCTCAGGAGCATCATATGCATGAAGTTATATCATTAACAAGCCTTGTTGTATCTACAGGATGGATTGGGAGATACAATCAGGGTTTCTCTCACAGAACCACCAGAAATGGAGATAGATCCATGCAGAAGGCTGGCAAATCTTGGAATGAAAGCTTCTGAACTCCAGAAAGGGGTGGTATGATTCAAAATAATGCTTCAGTTTAAAATGTTTAAGCCGTCAAAATTTTGTCACTCTTGAAAAGCTAACAAACTCTTAATGGTGCTACATCCACCAGGAACCTTTTGAAGAAAAGCACAGACGTTATTTTGACTTCCAGCGCCGATCTGGTCAATTGCCAGTGCAAAAAGAGGTTAGGTTCTAAGCTTTCTGAAATTGTTTTAACAT
Organism: Acacia melanoxylon; assembly: GCA_019022615.1. Classification (NCBI taxonomy): domain Eukaryota; kingdom Viridiplantae; phylum Streptophyta; class Magnoliopsida; order Fabales; family Fabaceae; genus Acacia; species Acacia melanoxylon. Next base: position 1,435,578 of record JAFJYJ010000106.1, read on the forward strand.
CATTCTTTTATTACTGGACTGCTCATATGTTTATGATAGATAATTGACTCTATATCCTGATACAGGGTGAAGAGGTGGATTACAGAGGTGTGCTGCACCGGGATGGTTCTGTTCTCATGTCAGTCTCCTTGGATCAGTTAAAGGTAAAATTTACTGCACATCTCCCTTGTTATCTCGCTTATATATCTGGCTGTCGATCTTTTGTTTGGCTGCAAACGTTATTTTATTCCTTCTTCCTTAGGAGGTAAGCAGGTTTTCCCTGGTTTTTGCAGGTGCCAGAGCTCCTCTACAAGTCCCTTGCAGCCAAGCTCGTTGTTGGCATGCCATTTAAGGTTTTATCCACTTTACTGTTAATGAAAGAATATGGTATGTTAGCTTTTGTGCAGTTACATAAGGTATTGATAAATTTGGCACTACTTTTTTAGGACCTGGCCACAGTAGATTCAGTCTTGTTGCGAGAACTTCCTCCAGCAGATGATGCTGATGCGGTAAGAATCTTTGCTATGGTAGCAAGAGCAGCATTGACTATACCAGTTTGCCTCATTATCTTCAAACAATTCACTGCATCGAAACTTTATAATGACAGTTTGAGTGATATATTTCCCTTTATTTTTCCCCAATGTGTTATTGTTGTCAGCGACTAGCTCTCAAAAGGCTGATAGATATAAGTGTAGGGGTTATAACTCCTTTGTCAGAGCAGTTAACAAAGCCATTACCCAATGCCATGGCTCTGGTGAATCTGAAGGAACTATCTACTGGTGCTCACAAGCTTTTGCCACCAGGTGTTTCTCAGCCTCAGTTTCTATTTAATTTTTTTTTTTTTGACATGATTTTCTTAGGGCAGTAACAAGCGACATTTATTCTAACATCTTTCTCATCCATTTTAAAGCTTGTATTTAATGTTTTTTGGCAATTTATGACCTCTTAGGCACACGTCTGGTTGTGTCAGTACGTGGTGATGAGTCTAATGAAGAAATGGAAATCCTCAAAGGTGTTGATGCTACTATGCTTCTCCATGAACTACCTTATACTGAAGACAGAATTAGCAGAGTGCATGCAGCAAGGAGGTGAGAATGTTATTCATTTGGCTGCAGAAATCTAGCAACATGAACACATCGATCTCGTACAGGCATTCCTTTACTAATTTAAATGGTAGACTCTAAATAGTCGATTATATTGATTAAGAGTAATTTCCATCAATCCAATCTGCAAGAAAACAGGACTCAGTTTCGGTTTTACAGATCGAGCAAAGCCTTTCTGTCCTTCACATGCTTCTGATTGGTTGAAAATCCTTTTTTTATACAGCAGAAGTTAATGTTCGTAAGGAAAATGTAGGAGTGTATCCAGACCCAGTTATCATAAGATTGCGCACAGACAAAATCAATGCCAAATTTTTGTGCTCTGTATTGGGACTGTGTATGCTAGTTTCTTGATAAGACGGACTGATAGATCCAAACAAGTGTTCTATGTGACAATTCTTACGTTCTACGTTGTGACTTTATATAATTCTATTTTGTTTTTCATATGCTAGTTCTCATTGGTGGCATTTATATTCACATCAGGTTATTTGAGTACCTAGCTGACAGTTCTCTGAACTTCCCAGTCATTCACCACATTAAATATCCCAATGGGATTCACCGGTATATTTTAATACTTGCATTGTGGCCTTTTTTTAGATGAGATGCAGAAATACATAGTCATGGTGAAACTTTATCCTTTCTACTTACAGGGATGACTTAGTGATTGGTGCGGGTGCGAATGCGGGAGCCCTTCTGGTTGATGGTCTTGGAGATGGTGTTCTCTTGGAAGCTCCAGACAAGGATTCAGATTTTCTGAGAGATACATCTTTTAACTTGCTGCAAGGTTGCAGAATGAGAAATACGAAGACAGTAAGTTTGTTTGTTTTTTTTTTGGGTCTAAAAAAAGGCAGTATGTGTTTCATCATGAACAGGACCTATTTTGGATTATGGAAGCGGGAGTCTTGACTTTTGATCTTAAATTATATGCCTAACTTGTGTTGCAGGAATATGTGTCATGCCCATCCTGTGGCAGAACTTTGTTTGATCTTCAAGAAATAAGTGCTGAAATTAGGGAGAAGACATCCCACTTGCCTGGTGTTTCGGTAATTACTTAATTATCTAGTCCTTGGAGGAGACGAGCTGCTTTTTTAATTTCTTGTAACTAAACTATGTGCTACACTACACTGTGAATTAGTTATGCTCAAAACAAGAAACAGCTCTTCAATTCTCTTACAATAATAGGGAAGAAAATTAGTTATGGAAATGCCATTTTGCATAATGTGAATTTCTCCTCCTTCAGATTGCAATTATGGGCTGCATTGTGAATGGGCCTGGAGAGATGGCAGATGCAGACTTCGGATATGTGGGAGGTGCTCCTGGGAAGATTGATCTTTATGTTGGGAAGGTAACATGTTTGGATGTTTGGTTTTGAAACTCTATATACTTTAATTTCAGGTCTCAAAATTTTAGCATGAATTAAGAATTTGACGTTTACCAGAGCTATGTTTAGGTTGGAACTTGGAAAACCTGAAAATCCATACTAGATGATGATATTGACCTTAGTTTAACCTTTTGATACAGACGGTGGTGAGGCGTGGGATTGCAATGGAGGGAGCAACCGATGCTCTGATCGATCTTATAAAAGAGCATGGACGTTGGATGGACCCTCCCGCGGAGTAGTAAAGTCAACAGACACCAGACAATTATGATGTACTGATGAGAAATTAAACAGTGAGATCAAAAGATCCTTTTTTTTTTTTTTTTTTTTTTTTTTTTTTTTTTTTTTTTTTTAAGTTAGAGCCATAAAGTCACTAGAGTTAAACACAGTAGCGACAGGGGAGGGAGTAGAATAAGGGAGTTTCAATTGATTCCCCATTTCCAAAGCAATGAGGAGTTCCCTCTCATTATTGATGCTGATTCCTGGAATCCTGTGATTATGATGCATTTATATATTTCAGATTATTTTATATCTGGTCTTGGTTCTGCGCCTTTGTGTCTTAGGAACTTAGTTTCTTTTATTAAAAAAAATCAAATCACATCAGAGTTAAGCTATCAACATTAATTTAAAGAGAAGTAAAGGTGAACACCATACGCTGAAAATAACAAGCTACCAGGAAGTCAACTGCCGAAACAAAAAGGCAACACCTCTCTCAAGAGCACAAGGCAAACCAACACTAAAAATATAAAATAAGGTTAAGGGGTAATTTTGCTCGGAAAGTTTTTAGTGACGGTAGTTTTTCCTGGAAGTGTAAAAAAGAGTCATTTTGTTCTGAGAAAGCGTTATTCCAAGTTAATTTTAACTGTTAGTTGACTAAATATGTTGAGATTGCATTTCACATGTTATCTACGTCATTTTTATTAAGTCCTAAATATGTCCTAAAAGTTTTTAATCTAACCTTGAAAAAAAAATGAAGTGGACGACACATAGACTTTTAGGGTAAATTTAAACATTAACAAAAATGATGAGGAAGAAACATGGATTGTTAACTTAACATATTTGATCAACTAACAGTCAAAATTAACTGAGATAACGGTCTTGACGAAATTGCTCCTTTTTTTATACTTCGAGGGCAAAATTTCTCCTTAACCCTATAAAATATGTAGGGAGCGGCTTTACATATAGGTCGTGTCACGTTTTTTTTTTTTTTTTAATGAAGTATAACTATGCATTTATGACGAAAAATTAAACGCCACAAAGTATTTGAATAATATGCATATATCTTGTAGAAGGTAAGATAGATGCCAAGAAACATTTTTGGTCCTAGTACTTATTCTTATATGAGATGCTTTAACAAATTTACAGCGTAAAGGATTTCGATGTGGATAGTTAACTTGGTGCTGTAGGAGAATGAATGTCATGGCATCCCGTAGAGCTTGCAACTGCAAATGTAGGATTATGAGTCTGATTGATGAAGACAACACCCATTCATGAAAGGCAACTTAGCAAAATAAACTTTGATAAGGAGACTACGTTGCCCTGTTCTGGAAGTATGAATAGTGAAAATAACATCCCACCGAACATAGTAATTCGAAAGATCATGATGGCTACTATCAATCAATGGTACAAAGTCTTCCACCAGCTGGTTATTCTGAAGTCGTTGAGGCAACAACATAAATGTACAAGCACCTGCTTTAGCTTGCGCTTCCTTAATGACTTGCTGCAGAGATATCTGTGTACCTGCATGAGAAACTTTGTTCCTTGCAAACCACAACGATTGTAATAATTGAAAACGCAAATATGTCATAATATTAGTAGGATCCTTGTGGTTTGATAACCACACAAGTATCCTCTGGTAAAGGTCAATATTAGTATCAGCATCAATTCTAAAACCTGCAATACTTCCAAACCAAACAAGTTCTAGAAAAAGGAAAATATAAGAATCAATGTTCTAAGGATTCATCATCATTTCCACAAAAGTAACTCACCTCATAAACAACCAAATGTTCAGCGCGGAGAAACTGGATTGTTGGTAAAATACGTCTCACAAGTTTCTACAGCAACAATTTAATTCGCGGGGGAAGAAAAGATTTCCATATTAATTCACATACCTCATCATTTTGTGCAAGACTGGAGTGGAGTGCCCCATGAATGGATTAAAGCAAACGAAAATTAGCCTTAACAGTGTATATACCTGAACTATTACTTGACCCTATGATAATATCAAGGATTTGAGACAAAAGAATCGGATATCTTACAAACTCCTGCACCACCTACATGGGGTAGAGTAAGGATAAAAGGCTAAAATTCCACAGAAGAGCACAGTATAAGGTCGCACACCTTCAGGTCAGGGTATGCCAAATCAGACTGCTGTGAAGGCCACCAAAGCCGACTATTTAAAGAAATCGAACAATTTACAGCCCACCATTAACACGAGGCAAACACAACTCTTCCCAGCGGAGAAGATGAGCTTTCTATGAAGAATAGACGACCACTAGAAGAAATTAGCCATCTTCATTGCAATGGAATGACATAGATAGCTAGAAAACTTCATATAGGAAAGAGGGTACACCATTAAAGATGACGAGTGTTTTATCAGTACCAATCTTTAGGCCTGAGATATAAGATTGATTTTCCACCCAGGAAGTCTCCTATCAAGTTTCTCAAGAACCTCATGGTACTTCCGTTTTTCGGATCTTGGGTCGTCAACATATGGACCTAGATACTTTCCTAAAAGAGCATGAAACTTGACTTGAAGCAGATACTGTTTGCATTGCTTACTGGCAAAAAAAAAAAAAAAAAAGATATCGTTTGTATTACACTTGATTGAAAGCATCTCCAAACAGAATGCTAATATTATTCATATAGTCGTTCGGGAATTTGATTCGTTCATAAATGTTTCTTCCTGTTGATTGAGTATTGCTATATACTCTTTAATAAAATACAACTAAATATTACAACAAATATATGCGGATCCGGATGAAAAATATGGTTTCCAAAAAAGAAGTAGGAAAAAATGCTGGCAAAATTGGAAAGTGAAGTACTCCTTTCTATCCTTAATATAATATTTAAAGAGTTTGATCTTCATTCTAAATATATAATATACTAGTATATTTTTTATATTTGTCAATCTTTTCCTAATTTACCCATTGATACTCCCTTAACAATAATCAATGAGAAGAGAGAATTAAATAAGATGACTAGAGTGTTTTAGAAAATACATATCATATTAACTAATTTAACTAATTTTTTTAATCTAATCAAATTATTTAAATATGTCTTATATTAAGAACAAAGAAAATAAAGGTTTTCATTTCATTTGTCCAACGGGAGCCTACTTTTCTATTTTTTGGTTATTCTCAAAGTACGATAAATTGGCTACTATAAATTACCAAAATGCTAAATCTATTACTTACTGCTCTCTCTGGTCCTAATTAGAAGACCTAGTTAATTTTTTTTGGAGAGATTAAGGAAGCTAATTAAATTACTTTAGAGTATTCTTATTTTTTTTTTTTCCTTCAAACTAATTAGTTTGACTAATAAACTAATATATAATCTAAGAATATATTACAAATGAAATGATTAAGTAACTTATTTAGCTTCATTAATTTCTCAAAAAAAAAAGTGAACTAAGTCTTATAATTAGAATCGGAGGAGGTAGTATATGATAGGAGGGGAGAGGATTTTACGTGAGCCCCTCTCCCCATCTCTACCCCGGCGGCGCATCTCGCCGTCGTCGATCCGATTTGGACGGCCTAGATCTTTGTCCCGTCAAAAATATTTTTTTAAAAATATATATATATATATTTTAAAAAAAATCTAGACCGTTGGATCAAGATTTGAACGGTCCAGATGGTAATGATGAGGGATAATGAGAGGGGTGATGATGAGAGGATCCGGACCCATGGGTAGGTGTGACCTGTTTTAGGTCTATCCGCCTGTCACATGACAATATCTTGTACTAAATAAATTAAACTATATAATATATTATTACTAATATTATTATAATACCTTCATATATTGATAAATCCTTGAGATATGTGGTCACCAACTCACCATGTCTCACCCTGATTATATCATCATAGCTAGCTTCCTTATTCATTTTTAAAATCAAACCCTAAAAAATCTGAACCCTTATAACTTGAAATATTTAATCTATTATAAAAGTTTGCTAACAAATTTTATGTGTATGATGTGATTCTAAAAATATGATATATTTAAAAATAACTAAAAGACTTTAAATTTATTATATGATTTTTGTTGTAGGAGTATATGACGAAAGTCAAGTCTTAATTTTTTTTAACAATCCAAATAAACAAATTTTATATAGGGTTAAGGTGTAAAAAGATACATGTGTTTTGGTCAAAGAACGCCCAGTAGCAAGTGTTTTTTTGAGGTGCAAAAGTACACACGTGGTTATAAATTAGGTGTAAAAATACCGTTTAACCTTTAAGTTTGACATTTTTTTGCTAACTGAACGATGACGTGGCATTTTAAAGGTGCGAAAATACACATACACATATAGTTTGTCAAAAAGAGCTCCCAACACCAAATTCTTTTTTTATTTAATAATTTTACTTCAATTAAAGGAAAATTATTATTTCTTTAGATATTTTTTCTAGAGGCCAAATTTTTCTTCCGATTTATCATTTTGGAAAGGGAGATTTATTCAATGGGAAAAAGATTAAAAAAATTATTTCCATAATTTATTTTTTTTAAAAAAATCCTTATTAAATTTTCTAATTAATAATTGCTAAATTTTCTCCTTATTTCTTCCCCTCTCGCGATTCTCTCGTTGTCGTCGCCGCCCTCTTCCACCGTCACCCTCACCCCTGTTTTCCAAACCTCCGCTATCAACTTGGCGTTTGTCGCCTGATCTTTCCACTGCGGAATCCCCACCACAGGAACCTCCGGCACCAGACTCTCCAAACTCGAATTCCAACCATAGTGGGACACAAAACACCCCACCAACTTGTGCGGCAGTATCTCCACCTGCTTGCACCACTTCACTATCTTCCCTTTCTCTTCCATTTCCTCCATGTACTCCCCTACCTTCTCTTGTTCCTTCTCTTCTCTTATGGACCACAAGAATGGACGCCCATTATCTATTAACCCGCATGCCATTTTCTCCATCTGTCGCTTTGTGTTCTCTTCACCCAATATAGCCCGTCCTCGCTTTTTCCTTGTTGGTTTGAATTCTTGTTCGAGTTTCTTTTTAGTGTTTTTTGTGTTTTTTTTTTCTTGTATTGGTTTTCTCTTTGGAATCGAGAGTTAAAACTTGTAAGATTTGAAGCTGAAACTAGAGGTGTTGTGCAATTTTTTTGCTTGGATTTTCTTTTGTGGATATAATTTTATTAAATTTAAGGAGCCAGTGAAAAATTTCTCCGATAAGTGGAGATTTGAATGAGGGGTGAAAAGTTTGAGATTATTTTTTTCTTTCCTTGGTGATTTTGGTTTGGAGACTAGATATGTTGATATGAAGTTTGAGTTGGTGTTAAATTCGGCGTCAAGGAAATAATAATTTTCTTTTAGGTAAAATAAAACTATTAATTTTTTTTAAAAAAAAGAATTTTGTGTTAGGCGCTCTTTTTGATAAACCACGTGTGTATTTTTGCACCTTTGAAATGCCACGTCATGATCCAAAGTCAACAAAAAAAGTCAAACTTAACGGTTAAACGATATTTTTTGCACCTAATTTGTAATCACATAGTCACTTTTACACCTTACAAAAACACTTGCTACTGGGCACTTCTCTGACGAAAGCACATGTGTATTTTTGCACCTTAATCCTTTTATATAAATAATTATAAAATCTCTAATTTTCCTCTTTACATTAATATTATACGATTATCTATATAAAATTTGATTATTTGGATTGTTGAAAAATTAGGCAGTTAAAAAAGTTATCATCTTTACAAGAAAATTTATTAACCTATCATTGGTGTATATGACGATTCAACATTTAAATTTTTATAGATTAAATATTTTAATTTATCCCTTCCGCGTTCATATTTTTAATTAGTTTTAGATCTTAAAAATGAATAAGATATTTATAATAATGTAGCAGAGTGGCCCATAAAATAATAATATTATTATTTAATAGTTTAATGGGTTTAGGAGCAAAAATACACATGTGCTTTATCTTCGGGAGCGCCCAGCACCATATGCTTTTTTTGGGAGCAAAAATACACATGTGGTTACATTTTAGAAACAAAAGTCATACCACCATTAAAATCTAGCCTGTTGTAAATATGGCTTTTTCTATTGTAAATGGCTAGATTTTAAATTTTGTTGAAAATACAGCACTTCCTATTGTAAATCTAGTCTTTTTCTGTTGTAAATGACATTTCTATGTTCAAAGTCCGGGTGTTTAAATGTTGTTGTAAATAGAGTATTTTCAGTTGTAACTATGGCCAGATTTTAAATTTTGTTGTAAATACAGCACTTCTTGTTGTAAATATATCTTTTTTTGTTGTTGTAAATATAACATTTTCTATTGTAAATATGACATTTTTCTGTTGCAAATGCACCGTTAAGTTAGATTTTAATGGTGGTGTGATTTTTTCTCCTAAAATGTAACCACATGTGTATTTTTGCTCCCAAAAAAGGCATATGGTGCTGGGCGTTCCCGAGGGTAAAACACATGTGTATTTTTGCTTCTTTACCCTAGTTTAATTTATCCAACATACTAAGGACCCGTCTGGTACAAGAAACTGACAGGAGTTCCTGGGAACATAACAGGGTTCTCATTAGCAAAACACGTTTGGCGTGTAGGCTTCCTATCAAATCGAGTTCCCGTTTGGCGTTATCTTCCTACAAATGTGGGAAATTGAAATCCCTCCAAAAATGGTGAGATCCTCAAATCTTCCCAGGAGAGTGAATAATTGGGATAAAAAAAACCCTCTAAAAAGTACACTTCTTATAAATCAGATGCGATCGAGGATCTAGAAGGAGAAGGAGTCGAAGAAGCTTAAGACGACAATGGAAGCTAAATTGAAGGACTAGGCAAGGAAAGTCGAATCGAGGTTCGATTTGCTCGACGGTGATGGTGGTGTGATGCAAGTGGGCACTGGCGATGGTGGATGAATGAGTAGGTCAAATCGAGGTAAGAGGAAATGAGTTTTTATTGTTTGAGCATTTTGCGTGTTAAAATCATCAATGCCCTGTTTCTTTCACCTGGGGACATAGGCACAGATAGCTTAAGGCACTGTTAGGTTTTGCGTTCGAACGCAAGCGCTTAGTTACATGTTACGTTCGAACTTATGTTTTCCGTTTGAACCAAGCAAGGGGCATTGTGGGAATTTTACTTCACCTTCCCACTTAACCAATACTCAATTCTTCTTACCAAACATTTTATTTTCTCTCAACTTAAGTTACATTTTCATGTCTACCAAACAACTCAACTTTTTAAGTTCCCTCTCAATCTTCCCTTCTATTCCTTTCCCTCCTCTAAGTTCCTCTCTCCTTAAAGCTTCCCTGTACCAAACGGACCCTAAGTGGCATTCAAATGAGTATTCAACTTGTGACACCGTCACCTATTACCAATGCCCCTTTTGTTGCTTATATTCTACAATTCTTTTTATAAGAAGCGCGAAATTTGAATTAGGCTTTGGGTCATTTTTATAAGAATCGACAAAAATTATCTCAACATTTAATGCATTTTTTCATCTTTAACCCTCATAAATAATTTATACATTAATTAAAAGGTAAATTTTTTTCATTATCTCCCCTAGTTCATTTTTTCATCTTTAACCTTCATAAATAATTTATATGACATTAACTAAAAGGTGGATTTTTTTCATTATCGGGTTTTTGTACTCTTATTTTCTCTTTCTTGCTTGCCTCCCCCTACAAATAAGGGTATATTTGAAAATTAATATTTATTTCAAACATACTTAAAGCATTTAACATATTTTAACCGTTTTCTTAAAACTAAATCACACATATCAAGGTAGTTACCTCAATGATTATTGGGATAAATTTTTAACTTTGTTCTCATTTATAAATGAGTATTTTTCAATTATTTTATTTATTTTCATTAAGATAATTAATATAGACAAAATTATCATAATTTCATTTACTATCCTAAAACTGGACTTATAAATAGGAGTATAAGATCAATAAAAGAAACTTATGAATAAGACAAGAGTGATAATACGGTTATTGAGCTATGAAAAATACTAGTGGTAGTACTAATACAGTCCAGATCATTTACGTAATAATTAAAATTTAATCATGGAAAGTCATGAAATGCGTTGGCTGATGGTCCGTCATGAGCCTTTCACTTATTGGTCATGCCCCTGGATTTAGGGGCAGTCTTTATTACTTTCTTTCTTTTTTTAAAAAAAAAATAAGTCACCAAAAGCTAGCTTTCTTTTTTTTCTTTTTTTAAATCTTTTTGCAATGATAAATATAAATTTGAAGTGATGAGCTAAAATCGCTTCTCTTAATTAATAAAGATCCACAAGAATATGAATTGACTTGGATGAAGCATGAGTTATAAATCCAGAAAAATGAACATGGTAAAGATATTCTATTTCTCAAGTTAGATCATTAAATTTTTCATATAATTGTTCAATTTTCTTATAATGTTACCTACTTACCTTATTCATTTAGATTTTAGAATACTACAAATTTTGATCACTTTAACTCTAGAGGTGGCATAGATAGAAGATAGAAACATAATGAATTTTAACCAGATCCATTACAATCAGCACCAACGGAAAAAATAGGATTGGAAACAAATGTTTCGACCCTCACAAAATCACGACACAAAGAATCTCGGATGAATTATGAATTCCTATCTTCCTATCATCAGGTAGAGATGATAGGATGAATATAACATGGAAAAGGGTGTAAAAAATCTATAGTAATAATATGGAGACGGGGCTCCTACAGAATCTCTCTCCTCGCCGTGTAGGCGTACTGAGATCGCTGAATATTCTGCTGACGCTTCCTGAAAACAAAAACCGCAAACACAACCACACCGGCTGCAGCGATAACTCCAAGTGCTACCCCGGCCTTCTTTCCAACATTCATTCCTCCCGATGAACGGTCCCCCGTACCTTCTTCATTGCCCACACCAGTGTGGCTAACTACACTACCATCAGCCGGCTCCGGCGCTGAAGACGGAGATGGAGACGGAGAAAGAGAGGGAGAGGGAGAGGGAGTAGGACTTTGATTGTCTGGAGAAGGTGAGGGAGGCGAAAAACCCAAGGGTGAACTGGCGGGAGCAGGGTCAGGAGCAGAGGGGGAAACCAGAGGAGACGTTGACGGAGACGAGGTCGAGGCCGGTGAGAGGTCCGGCGAAGAGGGGGAAGGGCTGGGGGAGATCTGCGGTGGTTCGGCGGAGAAACTGGTGTGAAGTAACGAAGAAAGCAGAAAGAGTAGAAGAGAAAATCGAGCAGAAACTGCCATTGAAGAAGAAAATTGAAAACCAGAAGAAGAGTAAGAATGCAGATCTGGTAATTGCACAAGAAAACTGGAAAGAGGAGGAGAATGAAGGTAGATCTGGAAAATTGGGATATCTATCCGTGTGTATGTATATATTCATATATATATAACGCGTAGGTTAAGAAGACGGTTACAGAGGCAAAACTTGGGTGAGGCGGGAGGAGCATATATCGGAGGGCCTAGATTGAAGGTGACGCAAGCCATCAGATCATGACACGTGGAAAGCGATTGGATCGCGGGTTGAGCAAGGGAACAAAAATATAAGTTGAATGAAAGATTATGAGATGGGGAAATAAATTAAAAAGGGTGTCTTTATAGCTTTAAATCCGCCACAAAACATTTGATTTCACGTTGTAATTCTGGCAACTTCTCTTGTCATTACTTTATGAAGAATGTTTAATTATGAAGCGACACTGATTTTGACAATTACTATATTCCCTCTTCTTCGCCAACAATTTAGTTTTACTTCCATTAAATTCTCAAGCTGCTTACTTGTTTTAAATAACTGTGGTTAAGTTGTCTCGAAGATAGTTTATTGACTTTAATTAAATACATTTTTGGGTTGTATAAAGGATCTAGACCAATAATGTCATGAGATACTTATATAAAAATATATTTCTTTTTTCTTGTAAATAAATTGTTAAAATTATCATACACATTCAAACTTATTTGCATATATAAATTATAAGATGGATCTTTCATAAATTGTGAATAGTAATTTTTTTTTTAAAAAAAAGACAAAATAACTTTAAAATTGTAAAATTTTAAACCATGTTTATTACTAATAAATTCATAACTTATGGGAAATACCTTATTTAGAATTTTGCAATTTCAAATTTTTTTCTGTCGTTTCCCCTTCTTTTAAAAAAATAAAATAAATTGATATAAATATTAATATCAATATCAGCGATAATAAGGATACTGACTATGATAGCGAAAATCATAGATTTCGGCCCTATTTGGGATAGCTGTGAACACCACAATAAGCCCAACGAACGCACAATGAGAGCAGAAGCAAAATTTATGGGTGTTTGGATGAAGTAATAATTTGATGTGCTTCACACTTGATGCTGTGTTTTTTTTTTTTAAGCAAGCTGTGGCTGCTTCTCATCACATCATACTTCATGCTTCTCATCTTTTGACCGTTGTACCCCACCTCCGCAAAACGTCATACAAACTTTTTGCTTTTCGTACTACTCTCCTCTCTCCTGTACAAAAAAATTTCCTTTTGCCATTGATAAATAATGAAATATTGCGGGTTTACATTGATTTACGTTAATGAAATATATTTTTTTATTTTAATAAAAAAATGATTTTTTTATTCTACGTATATATTTTGCATATTTTCAAAATTGTGCAGATATTTTTTTCCAACATAAAAATAATATAATTTAATGGGTAAAAATTTACATATTGTTCAGTTCATTAGTTCAAAATTTAATATTGTAATTTTTTAATGGTAATTTTACTATTTTATTTAGTAAATTTATATTTATTTTTAATTTTTCATCCCAAATTATCCCATTTTATACAATAATATATATATGTGTGTGTGAATTTGATTCATGCCCTTTTCAGTCATTTTTCATCTCATCTATCTTTTCAAAAGTCATGCCAAACAAATGTCCATCAAGAAAAAAGTCACTTCTGCCATAGCTATCCCAAACACAAATCACATCGAAAAAAGCTCCAAAAAAAAAGTCTAAAGAAAAAAAGCACATCAAAAAAAAAAAAAAAAAAAAAAAAGTCACTTCTACTACCGCTATCCCAAACAGGCTCTTTCATTGACATTTTTTCTTGGCGCCATTAGTATGCCGGAAATTAAAAAGAAGGAAATATTTCATATTTTTATATTTGAGGGATGAACAAGGAAGACATTTGGGATGAGTTTTGGAAAATAACGAGGCAAAGCTTTGCAAAGCAAAATCATGAATGCAATTGTTTTATATATATTGTGGTAAAAGTCTTGTTTTTGGTGTATTGTCCTTGTTGTTGCTTGAAACAAATGGAAGACCGCAATGGTTAATGCCTAATGATTTTGGATTTCATAAATTGAAAACGAGAGATGAATTCGTGATTGAGATAGCCAAGTTTATAAATTAAGCATTTTGGAGCGAGTGGGGAAGGTAGGCAAGAGTCTTGGCCCCTTGCACATGGCAGGAGGAGACAAATGAAACAAAGATGATCTTATTTTATTTTTTTTCCTCTTTTAGCATCATGAAGACGATCTGGATTTATGTACGCTGACCAACCATTAAACAAAACAGATCAAACATTACAACAAGGAATTTAATTATGTGGTTTACATTACAATATTGAGGTTAAAAAAATTATGCCTGACTATCAAACACTTGTTTCAACTAGTAAGAGGTTATACATACATAACCAGAGATGTTAAATTCAAGTTGCATTCAATGCAGCAATATTAAATACTTGGTAATGAAACTTTACTGCCTTTATAGTCCTTCCCAGCTCAATCGGGATAAAATACTACCTACGCTCCCTCGCAAGTATTTAATTTTATTGTTGATTATTCATCTTATATGGGAGGGAGGGTGACATGGTGGCAGATTTCATAGCTGTCTGATTCAATCTCGTTCTCACTTTTTTTCTTGGGGGCCATTCGTTCTCATATCATTCAAGTTGGCTTTTTGGTCATACTTCCAAACCAAATTATATTATCTTATGGTTTGGGAGATCCCTTCATTTTGAAGAGTCAAAAATCATCCTTTTTGCTTAAAAGTGTGATTTTACTACATGAATATATGGATAACAGGATAAATAATAACTCGATAAAAACTTTCTAGACCAAGGATATCAATTTGAACGAAATTTGAAGTTAACATTGTCACCCAGAAGAAAAAGGATCTAAAAGGTTTAAAGTAGGCATCTAAGAAAAAAGACAAGCATAAAGTAAGATGGCTAAGTCGCTATATTTTCTCCACCTTCCTTGTTCTTCATCTTTATATTGGGGCAGAGATGGAAAACTGAAATTGGATTTTATGCCGGCAGTAACTATGTCACCCATTTCTTTAAACTTTAAACCCTACTCCTCAAATAAGATTACTGAAATATCCTCACAATTCATCCTTCACATCCTTACTGCTACTCTCACTCTCATTCTGATTCTCCTTGGCATCATCAGAACCAGAAGATTTGGCACTTGTGGTTGGTTTCTGGAGCTTGAATGGGATTGATGCATGTTTCTTTATGAACTTATAAAAGGCTACCACTGTACGATCGGTATCAACGGTAACCTGCAAACACCAGTGAACCACATATACCATCATTATTCATGATCAAAGCCTATGCATACTAAAATAGTAAATACACTGATATTAATATTACACATACAGGGTCAAAACTCTTGTTTCCAGCTGGGAAGAAGAGGATGGTGGGGAATCCATCAGTCTGCAGAGACAACATAAATAAGAGTGCATCAGCGTATTCTCAAATCTTATTGGGACACAGTGAACGATATAGAACATGCATAGTCATTCCAATAACAAACAATGGCAGGCAGCTTCAGTGTGCTAGCTAGTTACATCATGTTAAACTTGGAGTTTACCTTAGCCCTTGGATGCTCATTTGTTGTTCCGTCCATCTTGGCTATGACAAGAGACTCAATGCCACGCAGATGTTTAGCAAGCTTATTGTATGTTGGTTCCAGAGCTTGGCAATGACCACACCACGGTGCATAAATCTAGTTTTTTTTCCCCCCAAATAAACATTACATTAACCTGGATAAGGTGCAAACAGCGGAGGCATATATCACAACCTCTGATCCTCCATATAAGATCTCATTTTTAGAGCACTACGAATGAGATCTTATATTAAAGACCTGAGGTAATACTGGGCAACTACAAGTGTCAGAACTGTACCTCAAGGAGAACATCCTTAGACTCATCCAAGACAATCTCGTCAAAGTTATCCCCAACCACGATTTTCACATCCCCGTCATTCTGTCATCAAGTCAAGGAAGATGTTAACAGTTAGTCCAAGGAAAGGTTGACCTCTTCATCATCTTCATATTTGCAAAGTCATCCAAAATCAATAAACTATTATATGACTACGCAAAAAGGTTGCAAATTTGATGGCTAGGAAAAAAGTAGCGGCTTACATTTTCAGGAACTGGATCTGACTTGTAGAAAGGTTTTAGCTTGTCTTCAAGGAAATCATCCCCAAATGCCTGAGACAAGACAAGGATCATCCACTGGTTTTAGCAACAATCCTACCACGATGGTGTGCATGATCGTGGAATAGAGCATTCATGCATATTCAACACCATGTTGCAGAATGCCAGTGTCAGCACCTAGCAAGGGTGGGGTGGGACAAGGAAGAGAGAGGAGTACCTTAATTTTGTCAACAGTCACTTCTCCATCAAGCACAAATTTCCTCCCATCATCATTTCCGGTGTATGCAAGTACCTGAATTGGACAGTTGAATGGTTAAATTAACCTCCAAATAAATCAAAGGATATAATCCGTCATAATACTAATGTCAACTTAAATGAAATTGAAGAAACAGAATACAGAAGGGGAGAGAGAAATTATACTTTTGGAGCATTCCCACTGATGCCAAAGAATTCAGAAACTGGCTTTCCAACATCTTCATTATCCAGCTCCACATGTACAAAGATCAGCTGCAATAGATGATCTTAACTCAATAAGTTATTGTACAAAATCAAGAATTCATTTCAAGGCAAATAATTAAAAATTAATGTTTTCTACATAAAAGGTACTGGAATGCAAAGTTATTATTTTCTTACTTCCTCTTTTATCTGATATAACAGTTGTGGACAAATTTGCAAATCAGAAAAAGCATTTTATAGAATCTTAAAAGGCTAGCCTTAAGCAAATATACCTTTCCCTTGAAAAATTTTGCTGCTTCTCGGAATTCTGGGAGTAACTTCTCTGAATCATTTGAAGTCACAAAGAGCAACAGCTAAAGAAAAATTTTCACACATAAAATTGTCAGAAGATCACTGAGTCTTTATTTGCAGATAATATGAATAAATGTTTCTTCGTAGAACGAAAATACATTATATTCATCAATTACCTGTTTCTTGATTGGGTTTTCAAAAACTGCTGGGGCACTTTCTCTGGTAAAAGCTGTGACCAGAGGGAGTTTGTTTGAGTACACAAATTCTGCTATTGCTGATTTTACAAATTGGCCATCTGCAGAGACATGATGTATATATATCAAATTTTCTAGCTGAAAACATCAGATCTTCAGCCAAAAGAGATTAAAAAACAAGAAAGTAAACAAACCAAAATGGTTCAATTTCTCCTCCTCTTTCTTAAGCAGAACCAAAGCTGGACGTTTGACATTTGGATCAATATGGAAAAGCTTTGCCACATCAGGATTGACAGTTTGATAGAAATTGACATCATCCTCAAGTCGAGATGCAGCAGCAAGCTCCTCACTCTCAGGACCCTGCATAATTTGATAGGACAAAATAAGGTAAGACGACTAACAAATTCAAAGGTTTCAATTCTCAGATACACCAATTCAATCCAATTAATCAACCAAACTGACTTGATTTCTTACACAAGTTTGTCAGTTCAAACAGAAATTCACTGGCTGACTATGCAATTCAACATTGTGATAATATTTCATCATGAAATGATGAAACCATCTTTAGTGATCACAGTATACTTACAAAAATATATCATTTGACAACTTGTTCTGATAGCATAGCATGATCCAGGCTCGTGTTGATATACTTTAAATGTGCCACAAAATCAAAACAAAAATAGAAGATCCGAGAACAAAATAACGCTACTCAAGAAATCCGAACACTTACCGCTAAAGAGTTGAGGAAGCCCAAAACAACTTTGTTTTCAGAGGTCAATATGCGTTCGGCATCATCCAATGTAGTTATATTGGAAACACCGGGTCCTATCTTCTTCTTAATCCAGGTTACTATAGCATCTCTGCAATTTAATAAGAAATTCAGGTCCAGTTGACTAGCTCAATTCAAGCTTGACGAGGTACTCAATATTTAAAAATTATGGAAATTTACGATGTAAATTATGTCTCCACTTGTTTGCGCAGAGGACATGAATGAAGTTTCATCTTTTCACGATTTCTTGGCTATGAAACAAAAATAGCTCAACCTAAGTCAAATCATCACACTTACTTGCTCCTCTGGCCCATGTAAGGCTTGTGAACCCCATCGACAAAGAAATAGACTGTGGGGAATCCCTGAATGTCGTACTCCTGGGCTAATTCATTCTCCTCCGTGGCATCCACCTTCGCCAAAATCACATTCTCACCCTTCAACTCAGTGGCGGCCGCAGAATATTCTGGAGCCAAAGCCTGGCAGTGACCACACCAGGGCGCGTAAAATTCCACCATCACAAACTGATTTTTCTTCACAACGTCACTGAAATTACTCTCCTTCAATACAACAACATCTTTGTCATCCACCTCGGGTTCTTTGAATCCCTCCGCATCGGCATCCGACTCGTCGAAGCCGGAGAAGTCCCCAAAATCATCTTCGCCGACGGGACCATCGTCGAAATGATCCAGATCTGGGTAATGATGATCGGAGGCAGAGCTATCATCAGCTTCTTCGAGAAAGCTGAGATCTTCGTCGTCGTTGTCGTTTTCGACGGCCTTGCATATAGTGAGAGAGAAGGACGACAAAAGAAGAAGAGTAGTAAGGGAAAGAAAAAGGACGAGTCGCCGACGGAGCATTCTAGAAGTGTTTAAGCGAGTAAGATCTCTCTCTCTCTCGGCAAACAGCAGCTCAGCTTTCCACAAACTGACTGCGCGAGTATCAGTTTTTGTTACAAGCAAGAAAGAAAACTTCGCAGGTTCCTAAACGACGCCATTCATTGCCGTTTAGTGACGAAGAATACCACGTGGGAATGTCAAAAAAGACACAGTACAGTAAATGGTAACCTGACCATACGAAAGAAGTTTTTGCGCCTGAAGTCAATGAATCAATCAAGGCAATCAGATTTCAATAATGCTTTTCAATTTTTTACGCCTGAAATTAAGAGAGTCAGATCCAAGAATGCTTTTTTACAAATGAATATCCATTAGTTCGTGCGTAATTCATGACACATCAATAATTGTAATGGGAAAAAATCATAGTACTAATGAAATTGATATCATTACGGACCGAGGTTACTTGAAGAGATCACTCCCAAGAGTGACCCCACCAATTTCCTCACTGCTGTAAGAATGTAAAGCACTAAATTCTCTTTGAATCTGCTCCAATTCTAGTACAATTTGTCCCATTGATGGTCTTGTAATACTCTTGTTTAAACACATTATCGCCAACTTCATCATCTTCTTCGCAGCTTGCTTTTCATGGCCACCTAGTGTTGTGTCCACAAAATCTTCCAAAGAGCCATGGCTGTTCTTAACCTTCAAAAGCCAAGACATAGAGTAGATCTAGTTCATGCATGAACGTGGTATTTGTTCATCGAATTTTGAACTTAGAAGCATGTTTCAATGATACCTGAAATACCAAATTCTCTTGCGAGTTTGAGAGGCTTCTGTTATGCACTTCTCGTCCACTGATCAATTCAAGTAAGAAGACCCCAAAACTGTATACATCACTCTTCTTTGAAAAATCCTTTGATTGGTTCAACCTTTGGAAAAACAAGATCCCATATATATGCCACTAGTCAACGAGGAGAAAGATGGAAAACAAAGTGCATTCTTTCAAGGAAGATATATAATTACTACGTACTCTGGATCATGGAAGCAGTCTGTGTTAGAGGATGAGCCAGCATTATGGTCAGAATTAGTTAGCAGCTTACAGAGTCCATAATCAGAAACCTTGGCAGTGAAGCTTTCATCCACAAGAACATTGCTAGTTCTGAAATTTGTGTGCACCAAAGGAGGAACCAAGCTGTGAAGATGTTCCATTCCTGGGACAAATTAAGTGGTGGTTTCGTTGAAAATAATGTTGTTTTGAATATAAAATAGAATAGTTATAACTTACCAAGAAGATGAAATTACCTTTGGAAGCACCCAGAGCTGCAGATAATCTTCGCTTCATATCTAACCTTCCGATTGGTAAACCTTCATTGTCTGCATAACAAGCATTTGAGCAGAGGTATTAGCTTTGTAGACAAAGATTGGATTTTTTCTTAACTAAGCCTAACTTACTACGTCATTCTTTAATTTTATTGAGAAATATGTGTGGAAAATGTTATTTTATACAATGGTGCTTTTCTGAATCATGTGTGGAAAAACATTGATTAAGATTACGTAGACTATATAAGGCCAAAAAGAATGCATTGATACAGAAAGATAGATTGTCATAGTACCATATAGGTGATTCCCTACATGTCCATTTGGAAGATATTCATGCACAAGTAACTGTTGATAGCCATCTTCACAATAACCAATAAGCTTGACAAGATGGATGTGGTGTATATTAGCTATTTGCATCACCTGCCCACCATTTTTTTTTAAAAAAGGAGAGAGATAGAATCATTAAATTGGTTGTTAGGTCCAAATAGTAATTTTAATGAAAAATTGGAGCTAACTCTGCTTCTGTGATATGCAGAGACATCTCCTTCCTTGTTTCACCTTAGGGATGAAACTGTGAGTCAAAGCATATTGGCGCCTTTTTATAGCAACTATAGATCCATCTCGAAGTAAACCCTTGTAAACCAAACCAAATCTACCTTCACCTACAAGGTCACTTTCACTGAAATTTCTTGTGGCGTGTTCAAGTTCGATGATTGTGAACCGCCTTATGGCCTGTGAGGTGCTGCCTATTCCCAATTCAACTGTCCAAAAAACAGAGGAACAAGAATAAGATCTGAGAATTTGTTCTTGTGTTGTGTCAACTACATATTGAACCACTAGCCCTATTAAACTTTACCAGTTGGAGATGGAAAAGAAGAAGCAGTGTCAGATGTTTGCCTTATAAATCTCTTGACACGCATCAAACAGGCATAAACAATTACTACTATCACGATCACAAGTAAGGCAGCTACAACACCACCAACAATGGCAGCAATCCTTGTTCCTCCAGGCCTTTTAACTTGAGCTTCTTGCAGAGGTGTAAGTGTTGGAACTTCATTTGTCCCATCTATCTTTGCTGCTACCCCGTTATACCTTAATAAGTAAAAACAAATTTTAACTGATTATTGCTGTGCCCTACATTTTCCAATATGTCAAAAAATGAAGTTCAAGCACTTGTTAAAATATTTGTTGTGCATTGGCTGGAGAACCTGATGATACCCTATAATCTGTACTTCAGTTTCATGCCAGATCAGTCGGTTAAAATTCATACAAGTGCAGGCACAAGTACAAATTCTGAGAGACAGAGGAAAGGATCTTACAAAGGAAAAGCACCTGGGTCTTTTAGTTCATGGAAGTGTGGACAAGCCCTTTGCCTTGGACATGGATATTTTGCAACACTACATGAAATTTGCTGTGGACTGCCAAGCGTGATCTTGAAAGTGAACAAAGCTTCAGCTACAATTAGCAGATAAGCATGTTAACTAGTCAGTGTCTCTCTTATTGACTCACACTAGACTATTTTCATACACACATGGTGTTCAAGATTAACAAGAAAGCAATTTTTGCAATAGATATGCAGATTAAACAGAATAAACCAAGATCAACATTATATGGTTCTGGAATATCAAGGAACTGAGCATGATGGGTACGAAGCTTGTTCAGTATCATGATGGGTAATGATTACCGTATAATGTGTGGCTGGATTTGTTGGGATATAGAAGTTGGATCACTATAAGTAGAGGTAACTGTTGCCAACAGACCAATCGCATTGTTAAACGGGTTTAGCAGAAGTGAGACATCAAGCCCTCTTTCCAAACAAACACAGTTGGCCCCTATTTACCATAAAAAAACCAGGAACTCTCAAAAACAGCCAGTAATATGAAAGAATAAATGTTAGAGTAATGACCAGAAATGAATAATAGAAGAATGGGAGTTACAATATCTCTGGTTGTTAGTTGCACTATTTGTTTGTTGTAAAGGAGCTGGAGGAGTACTTAAGAGAAGTGAGCAAACGAGTTAAAAACGCTTTTAAAGCTCTCTTGCATCTCAAAAACCAAACAGTGGACTTTCTTTGACTTATTCCAGCTTAAGAAAGGGAGGAGAGAAAGTTGCAGAATCGCTCTTAAAAGGTTGTATCTTTATTGAAATGGACAGGTAAAAGAAATCAAATTCCAAATCCCAAAAGATTCCCAAAAAGAATCTCCAGAAGCCTGCCAATACTTCAATGAATGATCAAAGACTTTTCGTCTGCTTTACTCTTTGGATTGATGGAGTCTTTGGATTGATGAGGACAAGTGAGGAATCAAGTGGAGAGGTGTGTGTGTGTGACAAAATGGGAGAACTGAGAAATGGGCTTGTCCGTTGAAGTTGTGCAGCACAAAAGGGAAATTAGAAGCAGTGGGATATAATAAGAGTCTCAATCATTGTGGGGACCATATGTTAGAGTTGAGAAGAGCACAAAGTGAAAAGGGTCACATGAGATAGGCTGTGAAGTGGCCCAGGCAAAGTCACATGCCAAACCCCTTCTGTCATAAAGCTTTGAAAAGGAAGGTACTTACTCTGCCAAACTTCACTCCAATTGCTTAACATGTTCACACTCCCATTGGAAAAACAAACACTACAGATCATTCTAAGGCCAGGCATTTGCTTTCTCTGTGTTCTTTTTTTTATTTATTATTATTATTAATTCATCGGTATCTTGGCGCTACTAGCAATCAACTAGTCCAGTTTGTAAGAATGCAGACTCAAAATAGGGAAAATTGTTATATACAAGTAATTATCGCGACTCCATACCCAAAACTTGAATACAAGACTAGTAATTAAGAGCATGTTTAGGATAGCATCAAATCAGGCTAAAAGCACAGTGGCTAACGGGCTTAAGGGAAAAAAGTACTTCTTGGGAAATCATAGTGTTTGAAAAAGCACCTGAGGGTGATAGGCTTAAGGGAAAAAAACTACTTTTAAGTGAAGCCACTTTTAAAGTTTCTCCATCACCAAGACACCATCAGACTATCAGAGTGGCTTTTTAACCTTTTTAATTCATTTTCATTTGGTATATGACACTAATTAAATCAGAAAGCCTCATTTCCATCCTCTTTTTTTTTTTACATCACATCATCATCCAACATGAAAATGAAAATGAATTCATTTCTTACATCTCATCATCGTCCAACATTAAATCAAAAAGAGGATTTGTCGGTTATTTATTTGGTCCCCAAGAGTGATTTACCAAATGAAAATGAATTACATACACACACTGCCGCCTCTCAGTTCACATCATCGTCCAATCCCCCCTTTTTTTTTACCAACAATCGTCCAAGTCATTTTAACTGGTAAATCACTCTTGGGCACCAAATAAATAACCGGTTAAAAAAAGAGGATTAAATTAGCATTTTTATATATAACCGGTAAATCACTCTTGGGGCAATATTTAAGACTCTTAAAATGTTAAAATGCTGATTTAGAAAGAAAAAAAATTAAACTGAGTGACTAAATAGTTTGTAAATTATATATATGTGTGTAGTTTTCAATAATATTGATGCCCTTTTAATTATTTTTCATCTCAACTGACTTTTTAAACTCTATATCAAACAAAAGCCTATCTGAAGAAGAAGAAAATCATTTCTGCTACCTATATCCCAAACACAAATCACGTCTACAATCTTACTTTTGGAAAAAAAGTCACTTCTGCATATCCTAAACGGACAATAAGTTGGAACAACCTACAACTAGTTAATCCAAACGATTTTGGTTATAGTTTTCCTTGTGATGGTCCAAGACAGGTGGTACCTGTGATATTTCGACTTGGGACACATTTTAATTAAGATGGGAGGTAATATGTTAAATACTATTGGAGGGTTTCCAAGAATATTTCATTTTCATTGGTTCGGGCCCAAATCCATGTTTGTATTCTTGGCTCGGTGGTTTCTTTATGTTTCTTAAGGTCATTTTAAAAGCATTAAAAAAGCATTCACATTTATACACCCAGTTCCCCAGTTTATGGAACTTCATGCGTTGGCACGAGTTTATTGTTATTGATTTTACCCCCAAGTTGACACTGTCCATTGATATGTATCCTTCACTCAAAAAAAATATGTGTATCCTTTTTGTTTCCACATTACTTGGCTGTGTAAATTGAGGGTTCAATGAAAAATTTACCAATGAACTATTAAAAATGAAAGATTTGGCACAAACAAGTTTTAAAGAGACCAAAACTATCAAACAACAATTTTTTTTTTTTTTATTAAACATTTTATTGGTGATCCAGATATCTTGAAAGATCGCTCTTCTGAACTTCTTTCTAACATCAAATGTCGGACACTGTCTGATTTTAGGTGGTATAAAGATACCTTCATGACTCGAGTTCTCACAAGAGATGATGCCAACCAGGGTTTTTGGAAAGAAAAATTTCTAGCTGGATTACCAAAATCTTTTGGTGATAAAGTTAGAGATAATGCTACTTGCTTCAAATGTGGTAAAACTAGTCATTATGCCAAATACCGTCGTGTGTCCGGAAAAATCAATGAAATTACTCTTGAAGAATCTCTTCATGACCAAATTAATAATTTGCTTCTAGAAACAACGGATCTGAAGATAATGAAAGCTCTTGTTCTTGAGATGACATAAACCAAATCCAAGATGATGAATTCAATTCAACATCTCGATGATGATTTTCCTCAAATAAACGTCATCACGAAAGAGCAAGATCTCGCTTGATGTCATCACCAAACTTCCAGATTGTGACAAAGGTGAGTATCTTTCAAAACTCAAAGATATTCTTTCACAACCTCCATCTTCCTCTTCTTCTTCTACTCCCATACTTCCAAACTTTTGGCTTTTCGAATAATTATGACCTAACCAAAACTATGGAAAGATTTAAACGTTCGTTAACCCTTGTTACTCTTCCCGATCTCAAACCGAGGTTAATAATCTCAAAATTGAAATCCAAAATCTTAAAACTTCTCGTGATACTCATGAGTCGCACTTTTTCAAATCCAAGAATTTCTTTCCTCTTTACAAATTTCTCCAAAAGAGATTGTTGATCAAGTTTTAGAAAAAGAAGATGAGGATGATAATTCTTTAGAAACACCAATTTTAGAAACACCATTTCTAAATGTAATTTCAAAATGTTTTACCCAAAAATTTTACATTAAAGTAAAAATTATTATCAAAGATCTTGTTTTTGAACAACTTTGTTTTGTTTGATACTTGGAGCCCAGGCTAAGCGTATTTTAGAAGGCTTGGTTCCTACCAAATATTTTGAGAAAACAATTGAAAGATTTAGTTTGTTACCATAGAACCAATCTGCGTTCAATACAAACTTTCAAATGTTATTGTTCAAAATGAAAGTTTGGAGTTAAAGTTCCATTCATTCTTATGAAACAAATGGGATCACCAATTATTCTTGGTGCACCTTTTGCTACCATATTAATGCCTTATGGAACTCAATCTCGATGGTATTACAAAACAACATTTGGGAAAAACAATTTTATTTCCTTTTTCTCAAAAACCAAAAATTAGAGAATTAAATCCCATCTTTCTCAAAGAAAACCAGATCAACTTTCTTAAGGACGAAATCCAATTCAAACGAATTGAGCAATGAGCTCAAGCAACCTTTTGTCCACAAAAGATCCACTCTTGTCTTGATAAAATTCATAAAACGGTTTGTCTTTGATTTACCCAACGCTTTTTGGAGTCGAAAGCAACATACGGTTGATCTTCCTTACGAACCAAACTTTTCGAGAAACATATTCCTACAAAAGCCCGACCTATCCAAATGAGCCAAGAACTTCTTGAAACTTGTAAAAAAGAAATACAAGATCTTCTTGACAAAAAACTCATTAGAAAAAGTCGTAGTCCTTGGTCTTGCGCCTTTCTACGTTAACAAAAATCTTTGAAATCGAACGTGGAACGCCTCGTCGGTCATTAATTACAAACCTCTTAACGAAGCTTTGCAATGGATTCGTTATCCAATTCCAAACAAGGCTGATTTACTAAAACATTTACATTCTGCAAAAATCTTTTCTAAATTTGATATGAAATGCGGATTTTGGCGAGATCCAAATCTCTCGAAAAAGATAGGTATAAAGCGCTTTTACTTGTTCCATTTGGTCAAGTATGAATGGAATGTTATGCCTTTTGGTTTAAAAATGCCCTTCCGAATTTCAAAGGATTATGAACGAGATCTTTAATGATCAAGGTCAATATATTATAGTCTATATTGATGATGTTCTTATCTTTTCAAACTCATTGACGAACATTTTAAACATGTTTTAAAATTCATTTGAACTGAGAAATAAATGGTTTAGTGGTCTCCAAACCTAAAATCGTCTCTTCCAATTAAAAGTACGCTTTTTGGGCCACTTTGGATTTACCAAGGAACCATAACTCCAATTGAACGTGCAATTCGGTTTGCAAATAAATTTCGATCAAATTTTGGACAAAAACCAACTCCAACGATTTTTGGGTTGTTTAAATTATGTAGCTTGAGTTTATTCCTCAACTTAGCAACTTTCTAAAACCTCTTCATCAAAGGCTAAACAAAAATCCTCCTCCTTGACCGACATCCATACTAATATTGTCAAACAAATCAAACAACAAAGTTAAAGAACTTCCATGTCTTAACCTTCCCATTCCTTCGACTTTCAAAATCGTCCAAACCGACGCTTCGAATTAGGATATGGAGGTATCCTCAAACAACGATTTGACGATAAAGAACAAATTATTTCTTTTACGTCTAAACATTGGAATCGCCCAGAATTATTCCACAATAAAAAAGGAAATTTTGGCTATTGTTTTGTGTGTTTCAAAATTTCAAGCGATCTTCTAAATCAAAGGTTTTTAGTTCGCATTGATTGTAAATGCAAAAGATGTTTTACAAAAAGATGTTAAAAACCTTGCATCAAAACAAATTTTTGCCGTTGGCAAGCAATTTTGAGTGCTTTTGATTTTGATATTGAATTCATTGAAGGCACTTCCAATTCTCTTCCCGATTTTCTTACCCGTGAGTTTCTACGGGGTAGTTCTTAGGTTGAGTGTCCTCTAAACCATAACCCTTTTTCCTTCTCCGAGAAAATGACCGGAAAGAAAAAACCAGGTGACGAACAAAGAAATAAGCAACCCCTCCGGGAAGAGGATAATAAACAACGCATCTTTCAAGATGCTCAAAGTCCGGTCTCGAAGAAGATCGAAGGAGATCATCAAACAACTCCTAAAACAAGAGGGCTCCTCAAACTCAAGGGTCTTTGCTACCAACCCCAGGATCGTCTTCCGGCCAATCAACTTTCCAAACACGGGAACCACGATTGCGGACACGATCACAAACCAAATCAGGGTCTTCGACCCCTATAACCCAAATTGAGTCTTCAACCCAAAGACTCACCTCCACCAAACCCGACAAAAAAACGGTTGAATCATATGCTAAGAAACCTCCTACAAAAACTTGGGGGGAAGTATTAGTACAAAAAGATGATAAAACCCAAGCCCTTGATTATGATAGAGCACTTGCTTTATCTATCCTTGCCTCTTCTTCACAGGCAATCGGTAAAAAAGGAGTACGATTTAGCAAATGCTGAATTTAATCTCCAACTTGCCCGAGAAAAAACCTCCTCAAAGGTTACTAAACAATTAGTAGTCTCTTCGGCTATTAATCCAATGGATACACCTTACATTCCCAAACTGGATAAGGTCAAAAATATCCCGCAAATTGAACATGAGTTTTTCTTCCAAACCCCAACCAGGTAGCTTTAAAAGTCTTCCTTCGGGATTTCATTTTATTCCTACCCGGTTTACAAAAAACAAGAGAATTCTATGAGTTAATACTAGTTGATTCCGAATCTATCGAGTTATCTCGAAAAGAAGATAAAGAAGGAACTTTTATTACTCATTCTACTCTCCAGATTTTGAAAGTTCTCACACCGTCCCAATGGGGACAAGATTTACATAAAAATGTCTCTTTCAAAATTGATTATGATCCTAGAGGATATAATTCTTGGGATTATTGTGAGGCCTGGTATAATGTCTTTTATGATCAAAATAAAATTTTTAAACATACTTGGTTTCTTTATTTTAAGAAAAACACCAAGTATAACTTTCCTCAATGGTTTAAACAATGGTGGGATTTTTTCGGACCTATACCTGAAATCCTCCCTTCATCTGTTCAAACAGCATTGTCTTTTTTTAAAACAAAATATAACCATAATGGAGATCCTTTTCCAATTGATCTTCATTACTTTTCCAAATTAGCTGTATCCTGGATTTTTTCTTGGCAATACAGCTTTTCTCGTAATGATAAAAAAAGTCTTGTTTTACCATTCCTTCAACGACCTTTTGTAAGATGGTGGGCAAAATTTGACCAATCAAAGGTGAACTCTAAAGCAAAGTAGATCTCTGGTTCAAACAAAATCCTCGTCATCTTTGTGCAACGGATCAAAGCCGGTTTTTGAACCAAAAATCCCATGCACAAACCTTACTTGTATAGGAGATGAACAAGAATACTTTAAACAACTCTCTCTCCCGCTTAAACAATTCCAACGAGGGGAACAGTTGCAACCATAAATCGGCTAGTACTTCAACAGAAGGAAATCCGAGACCAAAGTGATGATGAAGATAAAGATTTCGTCGTCAATTTGGGCGAAGAATAACTTGCGTAGTTTTTGACGGAAGATACCAAAGCGTAACTTCCATATATAAAAGCGTATAAAATCTTGATCGCATTATAGTATTAGGTGTTTTTCCTTTTGATGTAACACTAAACATTGTAATTGCTAGATCACTGTAGTTAGTTACGGTATATACTGTAGCTAAATACATTATAAATCAACAGTACCGGTCATCAACCGGAACTGTTCAAACAGTGATCCGAATCTGTTTTAAAAGCTGAAGCCCTTTCAGTTTGGAGGGGGGTTCTGATCAGCGAACTATCTCTCTACCTTCTCTCTACCCATTCTCTCTGCCTTCTCTCATCCTCTCTCGCCTTCTCTCTACACTCTTTCCTTCTTCTCTCTTTTAAGCTTTCTCCGCTTCGCTTTCCCGTAAGTTTTTATGGTTTGAATAAACTTGTGCTTTCGTTATGTCTTTCGCATCCGCATCTCTTCTTTACTCTTCTCTCTCGTTTATGAACTAGATCGGCGTAGTTTACTACCGATCTCGCTTTAATTTCTTTCTTTCTCTTTAGCACGTTTACTTCCAGTTCTTTATTTATGTTTTGATTTCGTTATCGCTTTCTCTACTTCTCTGTTTCCCATTCTCCCTTTCCCCTCAGATCCTTCGGGGTCACTCCCCTAGGCTGGCAGGTTTAAACAAAGGCAGAGGGGCCTTAGAAGTATTTTGAGAAGAAGAAGAAGAAATAACATGATCTCCAAGGATTTGAAGATACTGATTTGTATAGTTATTTTGCTCAATAAGATTTATAATATCTCTAGCGTTAGGAGGCTCTTCAGAGGTTCTGATTTTGAAAGGAGAAGCCAAAAAACGGGATGTTGTTTCGTCTACAAGACCGGGAATGCGATATGACCCTTTTGGTGGAAGTTTTGAAGAAATAACTTGTTTGTCGAAATTTTCCACTCTTTTTTGGTCATATTTATAGATTGTTGAAATGGATATTCTATTTCTGTTGTGAAGCGTAGGCTTCGAACCAATCAAAAAATGGAATATGGATTTCATGCTTTTCAAGGAAAGCGTAAAACATCTCTTGGATCTGTGTTCGCAAAGATCCTTTGAATTGTCCTAAAAACCAGTTTCTTTGCAAAGTATTTTGTTCGAGTAGAATTCCTTTTGCAAACTTTGTTTATTAATTTCAAAATGATGCTCAAGAGCACCAATAGGCGAGGCTCACCTAATTCTCGTGTAAGACATTGAAGCTACAGAATCTAGATCATCCTCTTTTTGGTAGTTTGCATGAGAAATTGTACCAGAATTATCAATTCCTTGCATTGTTACATTAGACTTACCTTGTTCTGGTTGAGGAGGTAAAACAGGAGTAGGAGGTTGAGGAGGAGGCGGTAAATGAATAACCGGAGGTGGTGAAGGGTAGGTCTTTCATAGGAAAGCCTTGGGAGATTGGGGATGGGTGATCTAAAATCTTCATATCTTGAAGACATAGATCCGAAGAAGAGGAGTTTGATCCTTTAGACCTGTCGAAGGAAAGATGGACGGTGCGAATGAGTTTGTGTGATCCTGGTTATGTGTGAAGTGAGTTTTGGTGTGGCTTGTACATGGCTTTTTCCATAACCCAAGTTTTCGGGAGATGAACATCCTTCCAAAGGATTGTTCGAGGAATTGTGATATTTGTGTTTGTAGGATCGTAAGAAAGACAATAGTTTGTCCATTATCTACTTGGTTGTTGAAGAAGAGAAGAAGGCTGAAGAATTAGAGACCTTATCTTGAATCCTATACATTAGGGTGACGGGAATAGATCCAGGTTTCATTGAAAATCCACTTTGAATGAAAGATTCAGCTTCAAGGCTTCAAGAACATTTTTATCGTTTAAATCAATAGTTTGGGTAGGATAACAATTGAAATAAACTGGACCGTTATGGAGGCCAAATTCGGCAAAAGCGAGAAGGAATCTTCAAAAACATAGTGACGATTATCGCGGAGACAAGCGAGACCGAAATGTTTAACCCTTTACGCACAAGAGGTTTAAGCGCAATTTGAACACATCCAATATGTATGAAATTGTACTTTTCTTTATGTTTTGAAATGGAGTTAGGGGAAAGAAGAAAAAATTCTTCTTTTTCGGGATGAATAGGAATTGATTCTTCAACGGTCTTGATTATGTAATCATTTGGAAAAACCATTTCTTATTCTTTTGAAAAAGAGTTTTGTGGTCAATTTGGGAAGTGTCCAATTATCAACAGTTTGGTTGATATTATTAAACTGGATTTCTTCATTAAAAATGTTATGGGAAGAGGACTTTGAATCCTCATGATTTAAAGAAGAATTTATGAGTGAACGAGGAGAGGAAGAAAAAGAAGTTGCGGGAGTAGAAGAACGTTTATGAAAACCGCGAAATAGCGAAGACATAATTAAAAAGGCAACAGAAATAAAATGACTGGTAAAATAAACAGCAGAAAAAGAACAGAGAGTAAAAAGCAAGAGTAAACAGCAGAAGATTAAAGATGAGAAAAACAATAATTGTAAATCTCCCTTCAATTAGTATCATTACCTTCAGGTAAAATAGGGGTATATTAATTAAATATTTACTACAATTTACCAATCAAAATATTTAGTTGGAATTTAGCATAACCTTTAGATCTAGAGCTCCAAAAGTGAATTAAGACAGAAAATAGATTACAGAAAATAAATAATCCTAAACCACCCACAAAGGATGAACTAGGTGATGAAACAGATCCAGATCTTCACTTAAAAGTTTATATACAGAGGTTCATACATATGACATGACTTACCATGTGGGGCAAATCGCCGCCTCAACATACGGGACTTATGGCCTTAGACATCCCACGTAACAAACTCGGCTATCATATGCAGAAAAACCATATATAAATTTTCTCATGAAAATCCAGACTTTTTTTTTTTTTTTTTTTTAGCGGGAGCATAGATCTAAAGCAGAATGCTAAATATAGCAACGAAACATTGAGAAGGTAAATATGCGGTCCCAGATCTAATTAATACATCTCTACTTTCCTCCGGCTCGATACCAATCTAGGGGAGTGACCCCGAAGGATCTGAGGGGAAAGGGAGAATGGGAAACAGAGAAGAAAAAAAAAAAAAAAAACACTACACCGTTAATGTGTTATCTAACAGACGTTGCTTGGTAAATGAAGATGTCCAGGACGTTGCTTGGTAAATGAAGATGTCCAGGTGGCTAGTAACAGTGCCAAGTGGAGAGAAATTTGCACATCTGAATATTTCCATATCTATAACTATACCTTTTCTTGCGAGCAAAAAAAAAATAACTATACCTTTTCTTGGAGCAATGGCAGCGACCAGAAGATGATCCACACTTGAGACCAGCATCGTCCACTGAATTGCACTTCATCTTTAAAGAACTCGAACACAATGGTGGCTTGCACATGTAAGATCCCTGTCGTGATCTCTGACTGTGAATTATTTGGAACCCCAAAGAATGACAAGAACATTGCATACTATCAGTATCCCCTGTTAACGCTGATATGTACGAATTGGCGGCGGATACTGGCGGCGACGCCTGAAAATTGGAGACTTCCGTTGGCCTCCTTCTTCTCCACTTGATGAAAGGGGGAAGGTTGGTGCGCCTGGTGAGGCAGAGGCGGGAGACGTAAAATTGGCGTGGGGCAATAAACCTTAAAAGCAGAGGGTTGCTATGTTTTGTTGTGTTGGGGTTCTGTAATAGGAGGCATTGGGGTTTCAGAATCCAGCGTCTGCTGCGGCTGGAGGAAAGGAATCGAAGCTTGCGTCGTCGGAGGAGCTTTTCTGAAACGAGCGTGGCCAACTCTTGGCCGGTCCAACAGAGAAATAACCCTTTTGAACTTGTTCATCGCCGAATCTGCCAGAACTTCCAGTTCCGAAGGTTCTCCTCGGGAGCCGGAAGCCTCCTCCTCTCTGTGCTGAGAAATTATTGTCATGAGCTTCTCGACGCTGTGAATACCGGCAGCTGTAGCTTCCTGCACCGAGATTGTGTTGTCTAGTTTCGTCCTGCCTGCAAAACTTTCATCCCCATAACTCAATATAAGCTCTACAGCCATTAATCCAAGAGCATGAATGGTAGAAGCAAAAGCAAACTCGCAATCCTCTTTTTTTCTTTTCTTCTCTTTTTTTCTGTTCACTTGACCTGACCCTTTTACTTCTTTCAATGGTTAGAGGAAGAGAAAGTGATCGGAGAATAATCACCACATGCTTGGTGACTCAGATTCACAATCCTTGTTGCATTTTCCTGACGTGTAAACACCACATGCTCCTTTCCTTTGAGCCACATCAGCAATTTCAGTCAAACTCTTTCCCCCACTTCCTTTTAAACGTTCGTTACATAACACACTAACGGTATTGTTTTTTTTTTCCTTCCATTTTTTAATTGTTGTTTGGTAGTTGTGCTCTCCTTAAAACTTGTTTGTGCCAGATGCTCTCAGCCTAATAGTTCATTAGCAAATTTGCTCCTGCTACAAGTATTTGAAGTAATTGTAATGTGATTATGTGAAGATTTGAAGTATTACTATCCAATTATCAATGAGACTATTTTTTTATTTTTGCTATAAAAATTTTAGGAAATGGGTTGGGCCACCCACGATGATCGAGGCGGGCGCTTTGAGCTCGTCATAAGGTATCTTGGGTTAGAGAGTACACATGTCTTCACCTCTTCCCAGTGTTTCCACTGCTTCCTAGACCCCTAGGATGCTTCCCTCAGTGCCTTGACCAACTCCAGGATTGAACCCCCTCCCTTTAGATGAGGAAGTCCGACCCTTTTACCAGTTGAACCCAAGGACGAGGGGTTTAATGAGCCTATTTGGTTTGAGCATTTGGGCAGCTTTTAGGGTATAAAAGCCTAATGGCTTCAACTGTGGGAAAAAACCCAACACTAGCCCATTTGGATTGGTTTTTTCATCACTAGGCTTTTATAAAAAAAGCTCCATTACCCCTTGTCTTTGGGTTCAACTAGCGAAAGGGTCAAACTTTCTCACCTAAAGGGAGGGAGTTCGATCCTGGAGTTGGTCAAGGCACTGGAAAAGGCATCCTAGGGGTCTACGAAGCAGTGAAAATGCTGGGAAGAGGTGGAGGCATGTGTACTCTCTAACCCAGTATACTCTACGGACTAGGCTCCAAGTGCGCCCTTGGACTGTGGGTGAGCCCAACCCCTTTCCTAAAATTTTATTATTAAAAAAAAAAACTCCATTTGGACAGATGCTCACAGACCCTGCTTTTTTCGTACTGAGGAACTGTTAGCAGCGCAATGGTGTGCACCGTTTGTTACCCAAAAAGCATCAGAACCGTCCATTATCGTCATTCGTTAATAATCGTGCAGGAAACAAACGAAAGTCTCTAGTGCTCATCCCCTCTTCTACCCCTCGTTGCAATTGGATTGAGACTTAGGGTATGTTTGGTTTGAGGGAAGGGGAGGGGAGGGAGTGGGAGGGAAAGCTGAGAGAGAATTTTTTCTCTCATCTTTTACAAAATTGTCCATAGATAATTTGCAATATTCCTAAAATATACTCTCAACAAAAAAAAATATTTTTTTCATTAATGGCAAAATGGTCAATGTCCTCCCAAAAGATTTTTTTCCTCCACTCCCCTCAAACCAAACATACCCGCAAAAATACAAATAACACTTTCATGTCTCGGACCCTGTCTCTCATCGTTGTTATTTAAAATATAAATAAAGTTAAATAAAGTTAATTTATAATAAAAAAATATAAATAATTAGTACATCAATATTAAAATACAGTTAACATTATTTAAAATAAATATTAAATTTATTTATTTTTTAATTAATTTTATCCATTAAATTTTATTGTTTATTAATTTTTTAAATAATAATTTAACTTTTCTTTACAAATTTAAATTTTTAATCTTCAATTATCGCAATATGTACAACTAAAATTAACAATTGTAATATTCAATAAGATTTATGCCCTTTTTAGTTATTTTACATCTCAATTGCTTTTTCAACCGCTAACCCAAACACAATTTTATTTGTAAAAATGTCACTTCTGTCACCGTCAATCCAAACACATATCACATTTACAACATGATTTTTTCCCTATCTTAATTCTTAAAAGTCAGATAGAAAATAAGTCATCGCCTCCACCACTAACCCAAACAGGCTCAATATAATGTGCCCCGAACCCCGATCCAGCATTGAATTCAGGAGCAATAGAAACAGATAAGATACCAAGCAGAGTTGGATCAAGTGAAAGGTACTTAATAATTCTTGAACAATGTTTTGTGTTAACACATAGGGTTGCTCTTTGGTGGGTGATAACAGTGAAATGAAAAGCCAGAGAAAAGAGAAGGGACAATAGAAAACCAGTGGGAGCTCATGGGCTGAAAGTAAAACTGTGTTCTTAGAGAAGTCTCAGCCCATTGATCAGTTGGTTATCATTTTTCCTAGGATTATGACCCAAAAAAATATATCATTATATGAAGAAACAGAGAGTTTTTATAATAATTTTGGGAGCAGAAAGTGTAAACTGATGATGATGCTTTACTTTATTGATCCCTAGCCCTATGGTCTGTGGATATCCCTTTAAAGCGGAAGAATATGCGGCTAAACCTCAACTTTGTCTTATTCTTACTTCCTTATCTTGCTTTCGACATTATTGTCCTTTATAATTTTGTTTCTGTGATTCTTTCTTGTTGGAAAAGAAATTGATACTCCTCCTAATTATAAGATCTAGTTGATTTTTTGGAAGAGATTAAGGAAGTTCCAACTTGTAATTAAATTATCTCGATCTAGGTTATTTTAAATTTTGATGTATTTTTTTTTTTTTTTAATTTTTAAATAATTGTTTATTAATTCAAAAAAAAAAAAACACCGTCTTAATTGTAGGAGAAATATATTACCGTATAAATATTTTTATACACATAGTTTGGTAATGAAATTACGGCCACACATATATATATATATATATAATTAGATTATATATATGTGTGGGTCTATCATTTGTGTGTGTAAGACCTTAAGAATTTATTTAAACCTCATAAACTAATATACTGATTTGATCTCTTATGAAAAAAAGCTTAACTTCAAAAAAAAATTTCTTATAATAATGACTGATGAACCCAGACGTCCTTTTCAGTATGTTTCTTAAATTGTGAAATCATTGGTATTGCTTACCTTGCATTTTTCTTTGTATAGAAAAGATCTTATCGTTACTTTTGGATCAGTACTGCGATGACTCAAGACCGAATGGCTCTCTATTCTTTTTTAAGCAAATGCTTTCTTAAATTTGGGTTTTGCATCCACTTGAGTCTCTGACTGAGCTCTCTCAATTAAGAGTTACTCCCTCCAATTATTAACATAAAACCTACTTAGCTTTTTTTTAAAGAGAGATTAATAAAGCTAAATAAAGTATTTAACAATAACAATATAAATAAAGTATTTATATTGCTCGTTTGTGGTTTGTATCCTGCAATGGAGCTGATGAAGAGTGCTCTTGTGTATTAGATACCGAAATTATTAAAGGGGAAGATTAATTTCTTTAAAAAAAAAATTGATTAGGTTAATCATGATTAAAAGAAAAGTATATAAACAGCTGGAGGATGGACTTTGTACACCTAATATGCCATAGAAGAAAAAGCGCGGAAGGACATAAATTAAGGATGAAGATAAGGTGGTTATCACACTAATTATTCTTGAATGCACGAAATAACAAACAAGGGGCCCATGCATCAATCAACCCCAAGGCATCTTGGACTTGGCTTCTCTCCTTTTCTTTTCTGATTCGCTCTCATCCTTTATTCCCTTTATAACCATTGGATCAAGATCTAACAGTGCACATTTAATACTATTAATATTTTTTTCCTCTTATAAAAGGAAGAGAGAGAAAAATGGAAAAAAAAATAGAGAGAATGATGGGAATGAAATATTAAATGTAGACTATTAGATCTTGATCCAATAATCATAAATGATGTAAAGGATGAGAAGAGAGAGAGAGAGAGAGAGAGAGAGAGAGAGAGAGAGAGAGAGAGAGAGAGAGAGAGAGAGAGAGAGAGAGTCCAGTCCAGGCATCTTGGGGGCCAAAATAAACGACACACGTACATTTTTTTTATGAGCATACGTACATTTTTTTTATGAGCATATATTGTTTAAGGTACCATGATGGGTATGGGCATTAGTAATGTTATTGTAAATAAATTAAATAAACAATAAAATTACATAAATGATATATTTTTTTATTTACTAATAAAATAGCTAATTTTATTTATTTTAATTTTATTGTAAAAATATTTGAGAGTAATTTTACTGTAAACAAGTATGTGTTGCAATTAAAGAGAGTTAGTGCAGTTTATAAAATTAAATAATATGTGAACTACATAATATTATTCAAATTTTTCAAAAAAGATATTTATTCTTTTTTTTCCTGCAAGGTCATGGGTATTCTTTATTAGGAGCAGAGATTAATTTCCATGGAGTTCCCAAATCAGTTTATTCTATCTGCAAAGTTTATAGATAATTTTACTTACATGATAAGGAAACAAGTCTGTTTTTATGGTAATTCTATCATACTGATATTTTTTTTTACTACTCATCTATTTTCTAATATAAGACATATTTTACCTAACTTAATTAAATTAAATAAGTTGGTTAAATTAATTTATATGACATTTATTGTCTGAAAACACCCTACTCAACTTCCTTAATTTCCTCTTTCCTCTGTGATTATTGTTGAGTAAGTATCAATAAGAGTAAATCAGAAAAAATTGATGAATATAAAAATTATGTTTTATATATTACAAGCCATTGACAAGCTCTTGTGACGCAGGTATTAAAGTTATAACTAGAGCTCAAGGGTTATAGCTCAATATTTAATACTTGTAGAGTACCAAATAAAAAATTCATAGTATAAACATTTCTCAAAGTAAAATATTGAAGCAGAAACTCCATTCAAGAAATGGACAAATCGATGCTCACGTCACATCCATGAACCACCACCACAAAAGCCAACTCAACATATTTAATAAATCAAGATAAAGTGGGAGCTTTTTGAGAGCACTACTAGACATTGGTTTAAGAATAATATGGTACTACTAATTAATCCCTCTCATCATAATCCACTCCGCAATATTATATTAAAATAAATAATTACCCCCTAAGACAAGCATCCTACCAGAAAGCCCACTAAACAACAAATATTCAATCCTGCTCAGCACAAAGGATTGAGCAGGAGACTCTCTGTGAGCATCCATGGTTTTGAAGATTCAAGAAAAATCTGGTAGTTGTGTTTTGCACTTCAACCTCCATTCAAAATAGTGAAGTCTATCTTGAGATGATCTTTATTTTAACTCGTCATTATCGGATGATAGACAATGACACTTACCTAATACCTCCAGGACCTAGAAAACAAATTAAAAACGTGAAACATCTATTCAAGCTTGCGTCTACACCCTTCTAAAAAATTCACAAGTGATCTTAATCTCTTACAGTCGCTGAAACATTCAGTATATACGGAGTATCTATTATTATCACGTTCATGTTTAATTATCTGATGCAATATGTAATGAAGCAGTTCGAATACAAGATTAGAATAAAAAGAAAATGTTTTTTTGGTTTTTTTTGGTTCCTGTTCATGATGGGTAGAAACTAGGAACAGAGTAATACAACACTTAGAAGCAAGTGAAGAAGATGAAAAATAATGAAAAGCCAACACATGGAGAATAAACAGAAACAAAAGAAGATAAAAGGGATACAAAATACACCCTTGGACTCATAGGCAATAGTGCATTATCTACAATTCATATGGCCCTTTAGTTTCTGGCTTTTTTTTCCTCTCCAGATGAAACCCTCCCAGACATGAAAGGAACTAAAGAAAGAAAGAAAAATGCTAAATACCAAAGGGACACTCAGAAGACAGACTAGCTACCAAGTAACACTCCTCCATATGAAATAGTTATTCTTTCAGGAAACACCCGTACCCATAAATATATATATCCCTTTCTTCCACAAACCATGCATTTAACACATCACAGAGCTGATATTGATTAATTTAGTTGTTGCTCCTGAAGGATCCAAGAGCTTTAATGGCTCCAGCTCTGAGGATAAACTGGTGGTATATGGCAGCAGCGAAGGCTCCAATTGCTGGGCCAACCCAGAAAATCCACTGTAATCAAAAGCATTCATTAACATGAGATGTTTTATAAAAATTAAATGTTCTGGTTTATATGAAAAGTGATGGATTTGATAGAAAGACTTACTTGATCATCCCAGGCTTTGTCCTGATTATAGATTACAGCAGCTCCGAAACTCCTTGCGGGATTGATACCGGTGCCGGTGACCGGAATTGTAGCCAAGTGAACCATGAACACGGCGAATCCAATGGGAAGTGGAGCCAACACCTTTCATCATAATACCAAAAATATTTATAAAAAATCAGTGATCGAACAAGTAAATAAATAATATCTTTATTATTTAATATACGACCGGTTAACTTTTTATCGTTAAATATGAAGTTAGACAAATTAATTCGATATAACAAAAATATTTTAAATAATTTTCTCAATTTTTTTTAAAAAACCAACAATAGCAACAAATTATTATTCAAAGATAGTAGGTAGGTTAGAGGGAAGAAATGAAACTTATATTTGGATGGAGGATAAAAATAAGAAAAAACAGAAAGAAAATAAAAACTTTAATAAAAATTTACTACTGTATTTTTTGAAGGGTTTCCACCGCCTCTGAAGTCTAAACCCAACAGTGAAAAAGAAAGGAGGGGACTTACAGGAACATGGGAGTCACGGGCGTTGCGTTTGGGATCGGTGGCGGCGAAGACGGTGTAGACGAGGACGAAGGTGCCGATGATCTCAGCGCCCAAGGCGGTACCCTTGTTGTAGCCCTCCTGGACTTCGTTGGCGCCTCCGCCGTACCCGTCGTAGTAGGCTTTTTGGAAGGCCTTGGCGAGTCCGGTGCCGCAGATTGCTCCGGCGCACTGTGCTACCATGTACAATAACGCTCTTATCAGCGACACCTTCCGCCCAATGAACAGCCCGAATGTCACCGCCGGGTTTATGTGTCCTCCTGCGTTCACGTTAGACAACCCCTCAGCATCGATCGCTAACTTACGCCCCCCACTTCCATTCTTTTTATTTTAAATTTCTTAATTTTTAAATCTTAACTATCTTCACCGATCATGTACACTCGTTCCCTTACTAAGCTACTCGTTTGTATCTAAACAATCCACAACAGATAATCAACACCAAGATTAAAAAAACAAAAATAGAAACACAGTTTTTTACTTTTTACATCATTCTCACCGTATATACATCAATATAAAACATATAATTTACTATAATCATGCAAGGTAAATATCCCAAACAAGTTGCAAGGAATCATAGCTCTTTTATCTTTAAAATAATTGTACCCCATATCAACGTAATTAAATTATTTTTATTAAAAAAAATGTATATATAATTTCACTTATCAGTCTCAGTATGTTACTACTGAAGTACAAAGTTGGCGTTTAGATGTTGTACGAATAGTTAAAAATGAAATTGTAAAGAAGGTGGTGGTTGTGTGAAATTAGAAACGATAGCTTGAGTTTTAGAAAACAGAATCAACTCTGAGAATTCAGAGTAGCTTCTACGAGTATACGTCGGAGAAGTAAGAAATATGAGAGGTATACATGTACACACACACGTACCAGAGATACCGGCGGTGCAGTAAACGAGGATGAAGATCATGCCACCGAAGGCCCAGGCGATGCCCAAGACACCGACGCCGTCACAGTCGGTGCCACCCTTTTTAGGGTCCGTGGAGCTTTTGTAGCCAATAATCGTCAACACAGTTACGTACAGGAAAAGCAGAGTCGCCACGAACTCTGCTATCAGCGCCCGGTAAAACGACCACTTCCCCAGCTCCTCCGGGTCGATCAAAGGCGCCGGCGGTGGCTCGTGGTAGTCCTTCGCGGAGAACTCTCCTTGTTCTTGAACCTCCACGTCCTTCGTCATCTTTTCTTCCTCACTACCACTTCCTTACTGTGTTTGCGTGTGAAATTAAGCAGAGAGAGAACAGAGCACTATACTGTGAGTTGTGGGTTGATGGGTCGAATAGAAAGGGGTATTTAAGGAAAGAGAGAAGGAGTGAGGGTATTGTTAATTAATTAAATAATTAGTATCCTAATTTTGTAATTACGTGCCATGTATTTTCTTGGGATTAAATTTTGCCGCCCTTATTAGCTCGATTTCGCTTGCACTGGCCCACTAATTGCCTCTCCAACAGCTCTGGATCACTTTATAAAGCTCCTTCCCTCATCTCTTTGATTTCCTTCTGAAATTTGTTTATATTATAATTAATCAGTATTATTTTCTTAATCACATGGCCCAGCGTGAGCTATAAAGCTTTGGATCATTCAACGACTACATGTGGCGGGGGACCAATTGTGACAATTTTAATACGTATTTATGGAAAGGCAAAGCAGGTAGTAGGTAAGCAACGCAACCTTCTACGCATATTTGCTTGGACAATCACCATGAACTCTTGGGGATGAACTATCGGGGGGCTACGGCCCTCTTCCTTCTCATCCCATCTACTTTCTCTACCATAGTTGGATTGAAATCTTAACCGTTCAGATCTAATGTTTTATAAAAATTATTTTTATTTTTTTTATAATTTAATTTTTTTAATATAAAAATAATATTTTTATAAAAGATTAAATCAACGCGTTAGATTTCAATCCAACTACTGATATTGAAGAGGATGAGAAATGGATGGGAAGGGAAGAGGATGGGGCCACTCCCGAACTATCGAGAAAAGTAAGTAAATTACCAAAAAAAATAATACCATAAGTGAATAGTCGGTAGTGCCAAGTTCTATGGTTAATATAAGGCATGTTTATCCAATTTAAATCGATTAATGAAATTAATTGAATTAATTAATTTAACATATATTTTTTATCATAGCTATTTTATTTAATTCCCTCTTCTCTTTGATTATTATTGAGGGAGTATTAATAGGGATGAATGATGAAAAGATTAATAAATATGACAACTATATCTTATATTTAATATTAAGATCAACTCTTTAAATATATCTTATATTAAAAATCAGAAGGAGTAATAATTAACAATAATCTATACTAGTCCCCTGTTAGTAAGACTTTTCTTGATAGTCATAACTCAAAATCCTCTATGGCTAGCCCTCTTTATAAAAATTGAACTCTGAGACCTTCTCGTTGGAGACTGGAGTGTGGAGCTTTGCTATATCCGAGAAGCAACATCTTATGTGCCGACTATATGGCCAAACAGGGTCATGACGCTCCTGCTAAAGCTGAGGTGGTTCTTTTGACATCTATTCCTAGAGGATGCCTAGATATGGTCCTGCGTGACCAGTTGGCTTGTCATTACTAGCTTTCTTTCTAGTTGGCTGTATTAAGGGGTAGATCTTCATGGTCTAGTTCCTTTTTTCCTTATTTTCAAGCTTCGGCTTGCCTATATTTCTCAAAAAAGAAAAAAGAAAAAAAAAAGATCGAACTCTCAATAAAAACATATTTATTATTAACACGGGTCTATAGAAAGAGCCGAAACTCAAAAAAAAACTAGCTCATTCAGAGAGAGAGAGAGATCTATAAACTTATATATCACATTTCACTTGTTAGACAATTGAAGTGGATTCATAATAGTGATAACATTTTTTTCCCCTTATATGTTGTTGTCGCATCTCTCTCATGCTCTTACTTGTTTTGATATGGCCCTGACATTTCTGTTATCAACTTCATTGTTGAAATAAACATAAAAAAGGGGGGAAATTAATTGAGCTTGTTAATTGTGAAAGTATTGACTTTATTTGGGGGGGAGGCGAGAATTTAATTGTTTAATTAGTGGCCTAGAAATATATGGGGATAAAGTAAAGGGAGGGAATAAGAAATCTTATCGTGATGATGGAATTGGGAATTATAAAAAAGAAAGTGATTAGAATAAGAGGAAAGGTAGTTGTCATGATTGGAGAGGATGACGAAGCCAATGCCAGAGGAACTTATCTGGATTCATCTCATAACATCTATAGGGTTTTTTTTTTTTTTTTAAATTGTTTACCTGGTTCATTTCAACTTTTTCGACTAATCCGGATTTGCCCTGAGTTAGACACATAATCGTGTGGGAAAAACTTGTAACACCATTTTCTTCATTTTCACGCCTTGAATCGAGGACGTAGTTAAAAAATGTAAGTTTCTTATCACTTGCTCCTAATAGGTGTTGGTCATCCATAAAGTTTTAAACATCAAGACATTTCGGATAATCCCCACCACAATTATGAAGTCCACTATTTGGATTATATTAACCATAATTTCAATTAATAATTCGCATCAGTGAAATCACCCATTTATCACACTAAAATAAATTTAAGCAACAAAGAAATAGGGAATGTTCTAGAGGATCTAATGTAGCTGCAATAGGAAGAAACTTCATGACTTGTCTTTAATTAATCTTATCTTTTAGTTTTGAGCTCCCTAGTTTCAGGAAATAGTCTGTGGTTAGACCATAGAAAACCTGAGGATACTATTACAAAATAAAAGAATCACTTATTTTTTTATTTTTACCCATGCTAGATATGTGAATTAGCAATACTCAGTAGTGATAATTAATTAGGATATGACAACTATAAGTATCAAGTAATGATGCCTGATATATGTCTGGTTAAATAAAACATGATCCTCCCTCGCGTTTATGGCATAAAGCTCACCTTAACGAAGAAATTAAACTATAAAATATATCTTAAATTATGGGGAAGCAGGTACTAGACACATTGCTATCATTTTAAGGTCCAAGTGGCTTCTTGTTTATGGTATTCCACTCTCCATCATCATCATCATCATCATCATCATCAGTTGATCTTAGGTGTTGCAATCATGTACCTGACATGCTTCCAGGTCTGTCTTGGTGCTTTACAGTGAGTTAAATATGGACAAAAGGTACTCCATTCAAATGAGAGAATTAAACTCATGGATTGGTAATATTAAATTGAAGGGAAGAAGAATTAAGAGATTGGAATTTATGTTGTGGGTGAGAGAGCACCACGTATGAAAATGAGCCGCCGAGCCCTTTGGAATGATTTCAAATTATTTGTTTTTGTGTGAGAATGACGGGTGACTGGACGGTGGCCCTTGTTGATATTATAATTGTGATGAACTCATCTTCGTCATTATTTACTGTTTTTGTTTTGTTCTGTCCTCTTCTGTAACACCCAAAAAAAATTACTTTATATAGGATGATTTAAAATGTTTTAGTAATCAAAACTAGGCTATTTCTCCTAAACAGAATTTATAGCGGGTCATATGAACAATATGGTGCCCATTCGCTTAGAAACACCTCAAATTAGTGTGATGCGACATTACCAAAACAGTTGATCCTTTGGATTATGTGAGAAACAGCGAGAGATAGGAAGCTCTTCACAAAAGTGACCTCGTCATTCTAGTGCGTGTTTCCCTCTTAGGCTCTTAGCCCGTTTGGATCAAAGAAAATGTGGGAATGGAAAGAAATGGAAATGAAAAGAATGGAATGGAAAATATTTTGTCTCGATGCGTTTGGTTATTTAAGACTGGAAAAGAAAATTGGTTGATAGGAAATTTTTTGTTTGGTTGGAAGAAAATAAGGTAGGAAAATGGCGAAAATACCATTTTACCCTTATAGATAAAATATTTTTTGAGAAAACTTCATTAAAAAAAATACCGAGAATTACTGTGCAGAATTCTTAAGAATTGCCAGGCAATTCTTAATGAGAATCGCCAAGCAATTCTCATATTGCCATGGGCAATTCTCGAGAATTGCCAATGGCGATTCTCATTGAGAATTGTTCGGTTGTGGCCTCCCCTGTTCCGACACCGAACATCAGATTTTGCATCGCTCTCCCTGTCACCGAACACCGAATTTGCAAGGCGAGAATGCCTTCCTGCACTCCATTTCT
This sequence comes from Acacia melanoxylon, assembly GCA_019022615.1. NCBI lineage: Eukaryota > Viridiplantae > Streptophyta > Magnoliopsida > Fabales > Fabaceae > Acacia > Acacia melanoxylon. The sequence continues at coordinate 1,480,030 of JAFJYJ010000106.1, forward strand.
TCTTCTTCTTCTTCCGCTTCCTTCTTCCTTCACTCACTTCACGCCACTTCTTCTTCCAATTAACCTGTGAAAGCAACAGAACGAAGGTCATTTGATTGAATTTCGCAGGTCACGCTTCTCTTCCTCTCTCCTTCGCCAAATATCTCCTCCACTACGCCGGTGCCGCCAACGACACTACCAAATCCATGTCCATCGCCGAGATCTCTTCCATCTCTGCCGCACTTGTTCAGACATTTTCCAGCGGGACAGAAACAAAAACATAGAGAGGGAAATCGGAACCCATTTTGGGCAAATCAGTACTTTCATAAGATTTTCCTACAGAAGACCTCATTTTCCTTATGTTAGTGGTGGGAACCCATTTTCATTTATATAAATGAAAATGGGTCCAGGTGGGAAAATATTTTCCGACGGAAATGGCGAACCTGTTGGACTTTCGGATCAATTGGGCATTGGTAAACATGAAGTTGAGAGAAAATAACCTCTATTACTCACAAGAATAGATTACAAAACTCATATAAAAAAAAAAACTCTCAAACAAGGATCACTCTCAGGATCACTCTTGTTCTCACTCTTCTTGATGATGAACACCGATTTTCGGATCTTTACAAATGAGGTATCCACCTCTATTTATAGTATGAGTTTTGGGGTAGGTGAGGTGTGAACAAGGGTGGTTGGTGGAGGCCGCTTCAACAATGGTGGCCTGGTTGGTGGAGGCCGCTTCAACAATGGTGGAATTTGGTTGGTGGAGGCCGTTTCAACAATGGTTTTGGAATATTCAAAAACTTTCCGGAGGGTGGGCGGAAGTCTTCAATTCTCCCCTCCAGCCATATCTCGAAGAAAAACATTCCAGTATGTTTCGCATAACTCTAGCTTCTCTCGAGTCACCACCTTCGTCATCATGTATGCAGGATTCTCCTTCGTATGGATCTTTACTAGTCTCAACAGGTTGTCGATCCATTACCTCGCGTATCCAATGATAGCGAATATCAATATGTTTTGTACGGGAATGGTACATAGAGTTCTTGCTCAAATCTAGAGCACTCTGACTGTCACAATGTACCTTATACTCCTTTGCTTGATTCCAAACTCTTGGAGATAACGCTTTAGCCACAACATCTCTTTTCCGGCTTGACGCGGCAATGTATTCACTTTTGTGGACAAAGCAACGCACTTCCGTAGTCGTGATCGCCATGAAACAGACTCCCCGCAAAAGTATAAATGAATCCTAAAGTAGATTTTCTACTATCAAGATCTCCGGCCATATCCGCATCTCGTATAGCCTTCCAAGATTGGATCGCTCCCCGTAACAAAGACATAATTTCAATGTACCCTTAAGGTATCTCGAGAATCCACTTTACCGCCTCCCAATGCTCTTTCCGGGGTTGGAGAGAAAACGACTCACCTTTCCACTGCGTGAGCAATATCGGGCCTCGTACACACCATAGCATACATCAAACTTCCGACCGTTGAAGAATATGGTACAGACGACATCTCCCCAATCTCTTCCTTGGATGAGGGACACGATCTCTTGCTCAACTTGAAATGGTTGGCCAATGGAATGCTAACCGGTTTGGCATTGTTCGTATTGAACCGTTCAAGTACTCGTTCAATATACTTCTCCCGAGATAGCCATAACCTCCGTTTTTCCCGTCTCGGGTGATTTGCATTCCCAATATCTCGTTGAGCTGGTCCTAAGTCTTTCATGTCAAAAGACTTAGAAAGTTCCTTCTTTCTTGGGGCCGATCTTCGTTGCGTCTTTCCCCACGATCGAATATCGTCTACATATAGTAGAAGAGCAACGAAATTTCCATCGAAAACTTCGAATGTAGACACACTCATCTCGCTGCAGTTTTCTTGTACCCTTGACTCACCATGCACGAGTCAAATTTCTTGTACCACAGTTTGTCTAGGTGCCTCGCCCGCACCGTACAAGCTTTTCTTGACTTACAAATGAGGTTATCCCCCGAAACCTCAAAACCTTAAGGTCGCTCCATGTAGATTTCTTCTTCTAAATCTCCGTGAAGAAAAGCGTCTTCACATCCATTTGTTCAAGCTCTAAGTTCATACTTGCGACCAATCCAAGTATGACTCTAATTGAAGTCATCTTGACTGCGGTGAAAAAATCTCATCAAAGTCGATCCCCTTCTTTCGCGGAATCCTTTGACTACCAACCGTGCTTTGTATTTCACCACTTTTCCACTTTGCCATCTTTCTTCGACTTGAACACCCATTTATTTTTCGGTGCCTTCTTCCTCGTGGAAGTTCTACGATCTCATAAGTTTGATTTTTACGCAGAGATTCCATCTCGTCTTGCATTGCGAGCAACCACTTGTTCTTTGTCCTTATGAGATACCGCTTCATGGAAACTCTCCGGTTCTCCATCCTCGGTAAGTAGAAGGTATTGATTCCGGATATCTTCTCGACGGAATCGACCTCGTTCGGATCTACGAACTTCTCGGAGCAATTTGAGGAAATCCACCATCATCTTGGCCTTGTGATGGTTGGAACGTCGCGGTGGGGTTGTGGCTCCCCGCTCGCACGTCATCTTCCTCATTGTCTTCTACTTCGGCATTTCTTCTGGCACTATATCATCATTTCTCACGAATGATTCCGATGTTGCCTCTGGCACCTGAAGAGCAACATTTGTCTTCTGAGATATTGTGGGCTTTTCAATATCTTCTATTGTCCGCTTTCATGGAACACCACGTCCCTACTTCGATTACCCTTTTTCCTTAGGATCCCATAATTTGTATCCAAACTCTTCATTTCCATAGCCTATGAATATGCATGGAGTGGTCCTTGCATCCACTTTTTGACCGAGCTCTTTGGATACATGTGCGTACGCTAAACACCCAAATACTCTCAAGTGGGAGTATGATGGATCCTTTCCAGACCAAAGTTTCTCAGGAACTTCAAAATCCAATGGTACTGATGGAGATCGGTTGATCAAGTAACAAGCGGCTCTGACTGCTTCTCCCCAGAATGGCTTTGGCAGCTTAGCCATACTGAGCATGCTCCGAACACGTTCCATAATTGTTCGGTTCATTCTTTCGCCTATACCGTTGTGTTGAGGGGTGCGTGGGACCGTCTTCTCATGTCGAATGCCATATGATCTGCAATAGGCATTGAAGCGCACGGAGGAGTATTCACCTCCATTTGTCGGATCGAAGACACTTCAACTTCTCTCCCGTCTCACGTTCTACCATGACATGGACAGTTTGAAGTAATCAAATACCGGTCCTTCGTCCGCAAAAAATACACCCACACCTTTCGAGAAGCATCATCGATGAACGTCGAAAGTATCGGTTGCCGCCGAGTGATTCAACCTCCAAGGGACCGCAAACATCGAGTGTACCCCGATCGAGCAACTCGATCTTCTCGTTGAAGAGGAATTAAACGAGACTCTATCTTCGCTTACCAAACAAACAATGATTGCAAGGATCTAGTGCAGCGTCCTTGTCTACATTGATAAGCTCTTTCTTTACTAGGGTAGACAACCCTTTCTCACTCATGTGGCCGAGTCTCTGGTGCCACAGATTTTGTGACGCCTCCTTTTCTGCAACGTTGAGGCTGTCAGTGCATATCTTCACATGAGTCTTGTATAGCGTGCCACAAATATGTCCTCGAGCGACTATCATAGCGCCTTTTGACAACTTCCATGTGCCTTTACGAAGTGACTATCATAGCCATGTTTGTCAAGAACTATTCCCGACAATAGATTCAGAAGGTCGGCACATGGCGGACATCCTTCAAAGTGATTGTGCTCCGGAACTTGTCTTTATCCGAACATCACCAATTCCGACAATCCGCGAAACCGGAATTTCCCATTTTCACAGCTCCAAAGTCACCGGCTTTGTATGTTGTGAAGTATTCCTTGTATGGAGTCACGTGGTAGGACGCCGCAAGATCTACCACCCATTCCGTGTCTTCTCGTGAGACGTGAAGGCATGTCTCATCTTGGGTTGAACAATAAGCTACATCACCAGAGATAGTAACTAATGTTTCTCCACCCTTGTTCTTCGGCTGCGAACTGCTCTGGTCTTGCTCCTTTTTCCATTTGTAGCAGTTCTTCTTCATATGTCCTTCTAATCCACAATGATGGCAGTTATAAGATGGTTTTCTACCATCAATGGACTGCCCCTTTTTCTTCGCCTCTCGATTTGTTATTACTCTTCTTTTGTTGCCTCCCCTCGTTTTCCGTGACAAGGGCATGGGTCGACGTCGTGCCCATGTCCTTTCTCCTTGCTTCTTCACGAATAGGGCATCCTTGACCATTGACATGGTAAGTTTGCCATTTGGGGCCGAGTTCTTTGAGTGACACGACCGAAGCGTTTCCCAACTATCGGAAGGAAGGCGAGTAGTAGCAACGCTCGAACTTCATCGCCAAGTGGCATCTCTACGAGACGACAAGTTGGTTGACCAAGCTCGGAACTCACTGGTATGCTCGGCAGAATCGAAGTTCCACTTTTAAGCTTCATGTTGACTAAACGCCTCATCAATGAGCTTTATTCCGAATGGCGGTCTTGGCACGGTACATATCCTCCAACTTTTTCCGGAGGGCATATGCGTCTGTTTCTTGTGCAACATGGTGGAAGACACTATGATCAATCCATTGACTGGATTTGACCAATAGTTTTTCGATTTGATTTCTTCCACTCTAACTCCTTGGCGGGATCGGGATTTTTACCCATCAATTCTATGGGATCAAACAAATCTTTACGACTTAGGAGATCTTCCATCCGAGGTCTCCACGGCGTGTAATTTGTGTGATGCGTAATCATTACCAAAGATGATGTTGACTCTTCCCTGGACATTATCACCTTACAAATAATTTTTCAACACGATCGGGTTGAATCTTTAAAAATGGAGCTCACCGCTACGTCCGGAACGGTCCAAAAAAAAAAGATGGAATTGACACTACGGGGTCAAAATTCCACTCTAGGGGCAAAACAGCAATTTCAAAAACTTTGAGGACCAAACCGCAATTTTCGAAAGATCGGGGTCAAATGGAATTTCGAAAGATCAAGGGTCAATATGAAATTTCCGAATATTTGGGGACCAAACTGAAATTTTAAAAATTGAGGGGTCTTTCTTCAATTTCCGAAAAAACTGCAAATTCGGCGAGGAACAGTATTCGGTCGTCTTCTCGCGGAACTCCGTGAACGTGTGTCGTCTTCTCCTAAGAAACTCCGTAGTTGACCAAACTTTCGACAAGTGATTTAAGGCTCGTTTGAACTCCGATTAGGTCGCCGTTTGGTGCGTTGGACTCGTGTCGATGAGACGAATCCAATGGTGCACTCAGAATTGGATTTTGAGTAAAACTCAGAAAACCCAAATTCGTCCGGTGAACAAAAAAACTCAACCAACACCTCTAACCAAGCTTTGATACCACTTGTTGGACTTTCGGATCAATGGGCGTTGGTAAACATGAAGTTGAGAGAAAATAACCTCTATTACTCACAAGAATAGATTCAAAACTCATATAAAAAAAACTCTCAAACAAGGATCACTTTCTGCAGGATCACTCTTTTCACTCTTTCTTGATGATGAGCGGCGATTTTGAGAAACGATCCACCTCTATTTATAGTATGAGTTTTGGGGTAGGTGAGGTGTGACAAGGGTGGTTGGTGGAGGCTTGACATTTGGTTGGTGGAGTCAATATGGTTGGTGGAGGCTTCAACGATGGTGGGCTGGTTGGTCTTTTAATATTCAAAAAGCAGCTCGGAGGGTGTCTTCAGAACCAAACGGCTGGTGGCGGCAGGAAAATCTAATTTTCCTTTTCCCTCCTCTCATTTTCGCTGAACCAAACGGGCCCTTACTCTCACAAACGTGAAAAACAGGGTGGCCTCTGTTTTGGAGAGCACAACACAACAGAGGTATAGCCCTTGAATTAATCGTTTTAGCTCTGTATCTATAATTGATTTCTCTTACCATTTCATAACTTGTTGACGCAGAAGCTTGCTCACGTTAAGTCTATGAAATGGATCAGCCATGGGACGCTTAAAAGGCAGGGATTCACAGAAGTAAATGATATAATTCTAAAAGCTGCTCGTTTTAATACTTGACAGCTATGGTTACATAAATGATGATTATAGGAATTGAGCTAAACGAGTAAAACATACATACGTCTCCCAATTCACTGATCTCAGAATGTGGACGCAATTACTCAGCCTACCACAACGTAAAGCCTTAGAAGCCTAGTTCAAAACCCCAAAAATGAGTGGAATGAGGGGAAAGATCACAAGTCGAAAGAGTCTTCTTCTTCTTCAGAATCTTCCTCCTCAGGGATTGTGTCGAGCTTGGGGAAACCAGAAGGCCTCCGAGGGAATTCCATAAGCGAAGGCACCACCTCCATCCAAATCTTCATGCCCCGCCTCATCTTTCTAGTTTCTTCTTCTTGATCGACGACTTATCTCTCCTTCTCTGTGAGCGAGCCCAACGGGATCCCAGAGACAGAGAGATCAGATTAACTCACACAATTCGACGATCGGAATCAATGGTGGTCGCTGAAATGGGAAGGCGACGTTCGTGTCTATATATAGGGAAGCTTCAAACCAAAATAAGGAGCCGCGTGATAAACGAGGATGGGGAAGGACGGTGGCGGAGGGCGCCACGTGGGCAATAATCTTTAATGATTCCAAAATGACTCAAACACGAGTTGGTGGACGACAAGGAGTGCCTTTCGCTTGGGCAACGGACGACCCTTGTTTACGGTTTCTGCCATTATTAATGCCAATCATTTTCTCGCTCCTTTCCTTGGCCATGAATCATCATCGATCAATCCTACTACATCGCAATTACTCTCTCCCATTCCGATCCTTATTAGGAATCTTCCTCATTCCACCGACCCCTTTTAATTTCATCTAACTTCATACTTGAAAGAATTTTACTATTACTCATGCAAGTCTTAAATTTCCACGTGTTCTTTTAAGAGCTACAATTCTAATTCAGTCCTTTTCTAAACAATTGTTTCGCTTCTAAAACAATGAAACCACGTGGCTGCTTCAATGCTATGATTTGTACTTTTGCCTCATATTATACTTTTTCTGCTCATTAATTTAAAACATATTTTCTTAACTTAAATATATTACGAAAGCTAGTTAACATGACTTATATTTTCTGCAACACTATATTCATTTTCCTTTATTCTCTTATTCCCTGTATTCTTTAATTACTGTTGAGGGGCAACAATAAGAATTAAATTAGTAAATGATTGATAGATATAATCAATGATAGATATTAAATTAGAAGCAACTCAACTTGTATCGCTCTCCTCGAGTCCATCTATCTTTTAATGTCAGCACCTTGTTGTCTAATGACCAAACGCTTCTTTAAGTCTTCTTAGGGGTGAAATTATTAGTTCGAATCATCTGTAGTTCAAATGGATGCATGATCTTTTAGAATTCAGACTATTTTACCAGATGGTTGAAACACTTTCATACTGAAATGAACATGCGACTATACCGGCTGTATCAACTTCCAGCTCCAACTAAAATCAACATCTATCAGAGGGCAGCATCCGCCTGTATCCAAAGGCAGCATCCGCCTGTATCCAAAGGCAGCTAAAATAACAGGCCAAAGTAGATCAAATCCTACAAGCTTCACCCTACCTTATTCAAAACGTGCCCAATCATTTCTTAACCAATACTGTTTCATAAGAGTTATTTTGTTCAACGATTCAGCCACCAAGATCCAAGAGTCAAGAAAGAGGTTTATTTGTTGTTGGGTTGAACATCTAGCCCTCCTGCTCTCTGCTCATTGGGTAGTTGCCAACGCTTGCCCAATTCCCATTTCTTGGGGACTTCCATATAGATGGGCTTACAGGACCCGGCCAAAACAAGTGAGGCTGGGCTGATCTTCATACAAAGCTTCGAACAGAAACACATGCCCGCATTTTGATCAGCTATTTACAGAGGGGTACATGTGAGTGAATAACTCGGGGAAAGAGACATGACTTAACGCTAAAAACATGACAGTACAGCTAATAAGAACTCGCAGGGACATGAGGCTCTCTTGATTGCACAGTATGATGAGCCATGGGCAGAACCTCATTGGTTCGGATGGCACATGCCCGCATATTTTATACAATATATTGTCAAAGTGATGGGGTTCGGATGAAATAAGTAGCGGAAATCTGATTCAACGAATGTTTGACGTTGAGGAAGCAATCAAATGTCTTCAACGACAAGCGAATGATTAAGTGATGGGGCATAGGTCCAACTATGTGAAGGTATTCGGTAACAACGATGACAGGTTCTAGTTGATGTATAATCGTTGAAGCCATACAACAACTAAAGGTGAGAGATACGGATAAAAAGATGTCTCCAGATTCTGCCTGCGAAACCAATTATACAGCACTGGGTGGAACATGGCAAAACCACCATGCCATTTAATCTCAGACAAGAATTGAAAACAGCTGAAGGTGGAAACACCTAAACAAGTGCAATGCAATGAACGGGGCAAAAGAATTACATTCAGAGTTTTAAGAGAATGCAGCATTTCCCAATTTGGACAATATTTAGTATTTACATCAAATTCTTTGTATACATTATATTAAATTGGGTTAAGTAGCAAATTTACCTTGGAAGTTTTCGTTGAGGAGTAATATTACCCTAAAAAAAAGTTTTTTTTGTCTCAGTGTTGCCCAAAAGTTTCAAAACGTGTCAACATCAATTTTTTAACAGTCAGCGTAAGCTTTTTAACAGAATAGGCAACATTGCTATTTCCAGGGCAACATAAAGAACTTACCGGGCAACATTACTCCTAAGCCTATACTTCCGAGACGAATTTTGCTACTTAAGCCAATTAAGTTCTCCGATCATAGGTGGTCATGTATCCTATACTTTTTCATATGGGTTTATCATTAATAATATTTCAAAAATAGAACACATGACTATATGTGATCTAAGTATTTTCCAAATCAAAACTCTCAAATAAGTAGAAAACAACTTCACAATTCTATGAAATGCAACTGAATCATTTTCATAAGACCTTGCCACAGCAGACAGATGGCTAATTTTCTCCTTCAGTACAAGGGAACAGAAAATCTCACGAGGAAACTTACAAGTAGAAAACAAATACAATGTGCTGCCAAAAAAACGGGGCAAAAAATCCACAAGTCTTCAATTATTCCCAATATTCACTCTCAAAAGAATTGCTATTAGCCCTCAAGGACATTGGCAATGCATCCAGAAACCTTCAGGCCAAATGGAACATCCTAAAGCAGCAAAAATGATGCGGATGTCGGAGTTCCAGCTAAAGCCTGGCAGGAATGAATTATGAACTAATAGGCACAATACTAGTAGCATAGAGAAACAACTCCCTTGAAACGAAAATAGGCAGAACTAACCTGCTGAGAAGTAAAAATAAACATCTAGCATACCATAAAACAGTGGGAATTAAAAACAATTGAAACACAGACGATGAGCATAACTAAGAAAAACATTAGAACAGACAAGGACTAAATAATCCATTGATTAAAGGGAAGACATTCTGAAAACGAAATAAAAACTATAACAAAATAAATTATTGTCCGCGTAAGGAATCTTTAACTAGCGAATACAATATCTAGATTACTCAAATTGTAAAAACAAGTGCAGTGTCCAACTTTTCCCCAATTTCTAAATCAAAAATCACTGATATGACAGATTGAAGAAAAAATGGACCTCATTCCAGAGGGACTTCAACATCTCCGTCAGTGATTTCCTGCTGCAAGTCCTTGGGGTCCTTCCCGTCAACAGTGCAACCAACAGAGACGCAAGTACCAAGGATCTCCTTTATAGTGCCAGAAAGGTCCTTAGCCATCGATCTCGGCTTCATAGTTCTTGCAATCTCAATCACATCATCGAGGGATATGTTGCCATTGTGCTTAATATTCTTAGTCTTCTTGCGGTCTCGCTCGGGCTCTTTCAAAGCCTTGATTACAAGCGCGGCAGCCGATGGCACCACGGACACCTTAGCCTGACGGTTCTGGACGGTAAGCTTAACAGTGACTCTCAATCCCTTCCAGTCCTTAGCAGTCTCCTTCGCTATGTCTTCACCAATCTTCTTCGGAGAGAGACCGAGCGGACCAATCTTAGGGGCGAGTGAACTGGCCGCACCCACCTCGCCTCCGGTGACACGGACAAACACATCGACGACCTGAGAGGGATCGAGCTTGGGCGGCATGGCTGCAGAGTGGGAGAGCTAGGGTTTCAGAGAAAAAGAGGCGATGGACAAGGTTGATATATATTGGGAGTAGGGTTTTCCGGTTTTGCAGAGGCTGAACATGGAATGTCTGTTTTAACCCTAAGCTAATCCGATATTTTGGCCGGCGGAAGCATTGAAAGATGAGGTGTATTTCGATTATAACCAACTATTATTTAAGTGTTTTGACACAAATAACTATGAGGGACCAAAATTTCCAATCAACAATTAAAAAGTCAAAAAAAAAACACGATTTGGGCAGATTCGCCAACAAATTATTACCTCATCATTGTCTTTGTCTTTGCCTTCCATTGATCGTCACAAATGTCGGCGACGTCAAGATCTCCAAAGATTTTATTGTTCTTTGGGTGTTCCACTCACCTCTTGAACTCATCCAAGTAGTCCACAACGTTCGACCCAAGACGCACTCGCACCTGTTCCATCCCTCCGATGCCACAGAGTAAGCCATCGCCATAACGCACAATGCGATCTTTTCGGGCCCCATCTCTGGTGGTTTTTTTTCCAACAAAAAGCGCTTAACCGCTCTTTTCTCCAAAGATTTCTACCACCGTCCTACGCCAGGTCTTCATATTTTAACTTAATTGTGATAAGTTTTTTTTTAATAGTTATTTGGTGTTTTTTTTAAAAAAACTTTTAATAGTTATTTGGTGTTTTTTTTTCACTTTTTAATTGTTGATTAGCGATTTTTCCCTTCAATAGTTATTTATGTCGACGTTCTCGATAATAGTTGGTTAAGAAATTTGTACCTTCACCCATTCGTATACTGGTTTAAGGGTTCTTCTCAATCTCAATAACAGAAAAAAAAAAGATGAAATTCTAATTTAATGGTGTATAAAAATAATAGTGATCCTTTAATTATATAAATACTTTTGTGATGAAAATTAGCGATCTGAATTCTTAAAATGAAATTTTAATTTTTTTATTCCGATAACTTCTCAAGATATAATATACTATAATGGTATAATTTCTCATTTTCATGTGTATTTTAAATTCCAAATTAAAAAAGTTCAAAAATCATAGAATTTTCCTAACCTGCAAATAGATCTCTAATTATTTCGTTAACAACAAATAATAAATTTGTCAGCATACTCCTTTTCTACACTGTTATAGTAACTACTACATCCATATCTTAAATTTCAATGCAGATCACCTCAGACTGAATGCTTCCTCCCACAAATAAGTCTGCACTCAATAATGTTTTAGTCACAGTGTGAAAGACATAGGTACTGTTAAGAAAAATTAGGGTACATAGTCTTTCAGGAGCCTGGATTATTTAGAACATGGGCTTAGGCCCAAATTTCAATGCAGATCAATGCTCCCTAGTCCCTCCCACAAATAAGTCTACACTCAATAATGTTTCAGTCTTGGTGTGAAAGGCAGAGGTACTTCTTTTGGGGCATTGATGAGCAGCAAAAGAAAAGGGCCTTGAGCCTTTTGGTTATAATTTATTTAAACAGGAGAAGTTCCTATATTTAGTGTTTACTATGCCTCAAATAAAAGTGTTTTCAATGGATCTTCCTGATAGAAAAGAGAGGGTCTCTAGGGGGATGGCGCTCGTACTGGTTAGGAAAGGTTCATCACCGGCTGCGGTGTCGACGGAAGATGAAGATCTGTTGGTCCGGAGTTCTAAGAAAATAAAGAATGGTGAGAGTAGTGGTGCGGCTGAGGAATGGCCTAGTTTGAGCTCCAAGGGGAATAAGCTTTGGAGCTCTGGTAAGTCCTATGCAGAGAAGCTGAAAGGTATTAGCAGTAAAGGGGTGGAGAAAAGTAATGATGAGAAAGATAATATGCTTGCTGATGACCCGATATCGGATTCTGAATCTGAGAAAGAAGATTGCACGCCTCTATGTAAGATTGTAGAAGATCCAAACCGTAACTTCCCAACATTCTCCTTTTCGGAGAAAATGAAAAAGAGACTTCACAAAGCATGGAACAGAGCAGTCATCGTGAAGCTTCTTGGTCGTGACATTGGTTACAAATTATTGTTGTCGATCCTCCGGTCACTTTGGGCTAAGAGAGGACTATAAGCTTGATTAATATAGGTAACGGTTTTTTCGTGGTGAAACTTACCAATACTGAAGACTACCGTAATGCGTTAACAGGCGGCCCTTGGATGATATTTGACCACTACCTAACGGTAAGACCATGGGAACCTGAATTTCATCCCCGGAGAGCCACTGTAGATAAGGTTCTTTGTATGGGTTCGTCTGCCAAATGTAGTTCTGGAATACTATGATCGTGAAGCTTTATCTTGGATAGGAGACAGGATTGGAGATACCTTAAAGATTGATATTAATACCTCAGGCCAACTTAGGGGTCATTATGCACGTATATGTGTGTTGGTTGATTTGAGCAAACAACTTATGTCTGGTTTCACTCTTGATGGTCATGAATATCACTTAGAATATGAAGGCCTTCATTCTTTATGTACTAAATGTGGAGTATATGGGCATCCGATGGAGTCCTGTAAAGCCAAACGAAGTGATGAGAAAACAGAGGATCCGGTGGAGGAGTCTCAAAGGCCGAAAAGAGTAGGGCTGTCCAGCAGGAGGTGAGAATAAATGACCAAGATACGTGGAAGGTGGTTCATAAGCCTCGCCGGAAAAAGAGTGGTGAGAAAAAGGACTCGAGTTCCGACCGCCACCAAGTAAAGGATCTCGTTTTGGTGTGTTGGCCGTTGAAAGAAAGAAGTCAAGGGGGCAAAAGGGGAAGTTTCATATGGGGGCCGTCGGCTTTGGCGGGGAGCACAAGAGTTTTCGAGGCGCAGCAATGGTGGGTAGTGGGGTGCGATGCGGGAAGGGAAAAAAGGGCAATATCCAAGAAGAAAATTAAAAATAAAAGCTTACTTAATGTTAAAACCGCCGATGCCGAGTATGGGCGGGCGGAGAGCAGGTAAGAGAATAAGGGATACCGTGCAAAAGGAGGAGACGGGGAATGGAGGGTCGAATTTGCAATGTGTTTTATCGAAAAGTGGGAAGGAATCTGGGGCACGAAATACATTGGAGGTTGAGAAGGATTTGGATCAGGATGTCTTTATGGAGGTGTCTCAGGAGCTTGGACATTTGGGGCAAGCGTCTGGGCTCACAGGTAAGTTCTGGGCCCATGATGACTCCATGGATCCAGATGGGGAGTGTGTTGAGGAGACGGCCCTGGAGCTATATGAAGATGTTATTGGGCCTCAAGCCCAGAGCATTTGAGTTGGGTACGGCTGACATTATTTTAACCTCTTATTTTTTTAATGTTAAATATTTTGTTTTGGAATGTTCGTGGGGCCGGAGGAAAGAATCTGGTCCAGAACTTAAAATTAATTTGCAAAAGTAATTGTCCTTGTATCTTGATGTTATCTGAAACTAAGTGTACCGATGATTCTAAATTCCGATGCTTGAGGTCCCTCGGTTTTGACGGTATCACCGTCGTGCCTAGCGTGGGTCGCTCTAGGTGGATTGGTGGCGGCATGGAAGTCCAAACAGTCGGAGTGGTGATCTGCCGTAAGGACAGACAGTATATACATCTTCGGTGCTGCTGTGATGGTCGTGATCCCTTCTTTGTGACCTCAGTCTACTCGATCCCCAGTAGTGCTCAGAAACAATTTTTATGGAATGCCTTAGAGGAGTTTTCAGAGTCGATCTCGATCCCTTGGGTGGTACTTGGAGATTTTAACGACATAGCTTCCTCTGATGATAAAATTGGTGGCAGCAGAATCGTCGACGCTCGCATTCGCTCATTCACGGATCGGCTTCGACGATGTAGGCTATCCGACCTGGGTTTTTATGGTCCTAGGTTCACTTGGAAGGGGCCTCGGTGGATGGGGGGCCGGAGAATTTTTGAGAGACTGGATCGTGCAGTTGCTAATGATACTTTCCTATCTGAGTTCACAAATTGCTCACTTCAGGTATTGACTAGAACCCCTTTCTCTGATCATAATCCCATATGCCTGAAAATTGGGGAGGATGTGAGTGTGATACGACGATCGACCGTTTCGATTTGAAGCCATGTGGATCAAACATAATTGCTATAACGAGTTTTTAGAAGGTGCTTGGCCATCCGAAGGAGACTGAATGATTCACTGGGTAAGTTGCGTAATTCGTTAGGGCATCGGAATAGAAATGTTTTTGGATTGATTGAAAATAAAAAGCCTCGGTGATGAGAAGACTTCAAGGGATTCGAGTGCTAGTGATTATCCCCACTCCCAGTTTTTGTGTTCTTTGGAATTTAATCTGAATGAAGAGCTGGAGAGATTATTAGACATTGAAGAAATCAAATGGTTTCAAAAATCCAAGTCTGATTGGATTACCATGGGAGACCGAAATACTAGATATTATCACTTGAAGACTAAAATGAGAAGAAGGAGGAATAAGGTCACTATGCTCAAGAATAGTGATGGTGCTTGGGTGAACAATGAAATGGAGCTGAAAAGCTTAGTAGTTAATCACTTTAAGAACATCTATTGCTCACTGGATCAGGGTTCTTTGTTGCCGAATACTACTATGAAGTTTCCAAGTCATTGATCAAGACGTGATCTCAAGCTTGTCACTTCCTCCGCGGGATGATGAGATTAAGAATGCTCTATTTTCCATGGGTAGCTTCAAGGCCCCGGGTGCTGATGGTTTTCCACCGGTGTTTTACAAGTCAAATTGGAGTACTGTGGGAAGTTCTTTGTGTAATTTTGTGAAACAAGCTTTCCAAGGTATTACTTCTCTTACCGATGCTAATAAAACGTTGATTTCTCTGATTCCTAAAATCAATAATGTTGAACTGGTTAACCACTTTAGGCCTATTTCTTTATGCACGGTCCATTATAAGTGTGTTTCAAAGGTTATTGCTCTAAGGCTGAGAGGTATTATGGATAGGTTGATATCCCCTTTTCAATCTAGCTTTATAAAAGGCAGAAATATACATGATAACTTAATTGTGGGTCAAGAGTTATTACACATTATGGGTAAGACTAGAAGTAGGCGGGGACTAATGGCTATGAAGATTGACATGGAAAAGGCGTATGATCGGATTAGGCGGAGTTTTATTAAACAAGTTCTCTTGGAAACCGGTATGGAGTGTGCTTTGGTGGATCTTATTATATCATGTGTTTCCTCTGTCTCCTATAATGTTTTGTGGAATGGGTCTCAAACCGAGTATTTCTCTCCGTGTAGAGGCCTTAGACAGGGGGATCCTCTTTCTCCTTTGTTATTTGTACTCTGTATGGATAAACTGTCCCACATGATTTGTGACTCAGTTAGTAATGGCAGCTGGAAACCAATTCTCGTCTCAAAGGAGGGGCCACATGTATCTCATCTTATGTTTGCCGATGATCTGCTTTTGTTCGGGGTAGCTACGGTTTCTCAAACTAAATGTATGATGAAGTGTTTGCAGGATTTTATGCAAGCCTCAGGAGGTAGGGTTAATAAGGATAAATCTTCAATATTCTTTTCTCCAAAGGTTCCGGGCATATAAGATCTCGCATTAAATCTATGTCTCAAATGCAAATTTCAAGTGAGATTGGAAGATATCTTGGGTTCCCTCTCACTAGTAATAGGAGGAGAAAAGAGGATTTTCGTATGTTATTGATCGGGTTAGATCCAAGCTCGGTGTGTGGAAGGCTAACTGCCTTTCTATAGCAGGGAGGATCACTCTTGCTAAGTCGGTGATCAGTTCAATACCTTTATATCCGATGCAAGTTGCAAGACTGCCTTCTAGTGTCTGTTGTGAGATTGAAAAATTGCAGAGGAACTTCATATGGGGCCACAATGAAGCATCCAAGAGCTATCATCCGATTTCTTGGGAACGGATCATGCGCCCTAAGGAATTTGGTGGTCTTGGGTTTAGGAAATTGTCTTCGGTTAATCAAGCCTGTGGAGCGAAACTTGCTTGGAAGCTTCTGATAGGCTCTAAAGGCCTTTGGTGATGTTCTCTTTCGAGATATATGAGGAGGAAGAGGAACATTTTTTAGTTTTAGAAATGGAGACTCGAGAATTTGGAAATTCATTTGTTCTCGAAAGGAGGTGGTTGACCAAGGTGGGAAATGGTTAATTAGGAGTGGCACGGTGGCTAGCTTTTTTAATGATTGTTGGGTTGGGGATGGTATTAGAATGAAAGACTTTTGTCTTCGTCGTTGATGGAAGAGGAGAAGAATTCGCTAGTTGGGGATTGGGTGAAGGATGGGGTTTGGAATATGGAATTATTAGGCGATGTGATTTCTTCTACGGAATTAGGCGGATCACCCTATTTTGCCGCCTAGAGTCGGCTAGGAAATGATGTCTTGGCTTGGGAGCTACAACAAACGGGTGTTTTTCTTTGAAAAGTGCTTATTTTTTGATTGAGCCTAATCCTATCTCTCTGCAGGATTTCTTATATAAGTCTATCCGGAAATGGGGGATTTGAAAGGATAAGAGTTTTTTTATGGAGAGTTGCTTTGAATAAACTTCCTACAAATCTTTGGAGAAGTTCCTGGTCACTTTCTTCTTGACTTTATGTGGGCATTGCAATGTTGAGGTAGAAGACATTCTACATATTTTTAGAGATTGTCGGTTGCTAAAACCATGTGGAGTGTTTTGATCCATAGCGGTATGTCGGGAATTCTTTACGGTTAATCTGCGTGATTGGTTGGTTATGAACCCGAAGAAGCCACTTGGGCATAAATTTCAGGGATTCTTGGCACCTTTTATTTGGGGTGGCAATTTGGAAACTCGGGAATGGAGAAATTTATGTATTTTTGATAGTTCGTTTGTTAAACCCGCTAACCCAGTCTTGTAATTTTGAGTATTTGGACTAGATTTGTGACAGATCGGGATCTTGGTCATTCTATTCGAGCTCGCCTATGCTACATGGTATCAATTGGGAGAGACCACCGCTTGGTTGGTGGAAACTTAATGTGGATGGTGCTATGGCCCTAGCATCGCCCAAAGCGGGCCGTGGGGATCTTCGCGTGATAGTGAAGGCAAGTGGCTTGCTGGTTTTTCTAAATCCATTGGGACCGCCAACCACATGTGGCGAGGAATGGGCTATATTAGAAGGGCTTGGTGGCTTATGACCTTGACACGAGGTTCCTCCTTTTGGAATATGATCGAGGAGGTTTTAAAGTTGATTGCCGATCCAAATCAGCTTGCGGTTAGCCTTATCATCCGAGAATTAGAGAATTGCTTAGAAGGAATTGGCAAGTCAAGTTTAGAGCTATTCCGCGTGGTGCAAACTTTGGTGCAGATGCGTTGGCCAAGGCAGGAATCTCTAGGACTGCTTTGTTACGAATTTGTCCAGGTTTTCTGAGGTCTTGTATTGACCGTGAATGTTTGGGATTAATTTCCCCTTTATGTCTTTTCATTTCCTTGTAATGTAGGCTTTGGCCTTCTCCTCTTATCAAAAAAAAAAAAAAGTGTTTTCAATGGAAAGGTATACGTGCTTAACAAAAAAAAAAAATATCGGCTCACTATTGGCCTTGTAGCTTTTGTGTCCTTGACATTTCGTATAAGTGGGAGATCGTAGATTTAATCTTACTTACCACCTCGTGTTGTTAGTATTACCCCTCTAATTATTAAAAAAAAAATGCATACCTACAAATGCGAAAAAGGCCTTGGGCTATTTGGTTACAATTTTTTTTTTTTTTTGAGAAAGACAGGCAAGCCGAAGCTTGAAAAATGTGACAGGGACTAGACTATAAAGATCTAACCCTCAATACAAACAACTAGAGGGGGAAACTAGTAATGACAAGCCAACTGGTCCTTCAGAACCATATATAGGCATCCTCTAGGAATCGTTGGAATTAAGATCACGCCAACATCAGTAGAAGCATCATGACCCTGTTTGGCCATATAGTCAGCACATAAGATGTTGTCTCTCGGAGTATAACGGAGCTCCACACTCCAATCACTGAAGAGAAGGTCCCTAATCTCCCCAATGATGTCTCTAAAAGGATGATCAATATGAGAGCTTCTCATAAGGATGTTGATAGCATCGAGAGAATTTAGAAGTGAGAGATTTCCTTGTTTCAAAAATTGTATACCAACTTCATAAAAAAAAAAAAAAAAAACTGTATACCAACTCACTATTGGCCTTATAACCTAATGGCTTTGATGTTTTATGTAAATGGGAGATCGCGAGCTTGATCTTATCTGTAACCTCAAGTTATTTTTACTATCCCTTTTTTTTTTTGCCATCGTTGGTACTACCCCTCTAATTAAAAAAAAAAAAAAAAAAAAAATTTGCATACCTAGAAATACGAAAAAAGGCATGGCTGGTGCTTGGTTTTTTTTTTTGGGGCGGAGGCATGGCTGCCCTAGAAAATCATGTGGCTCTATTGAGACGGCAAAAAAAGTCCCTCCATTAATTTTTCTCTCCACTTCATACCTCAACCATTTGATTATGTTTTAATGGATAAAATTTAATTAGATGTAACAATATTATAATTATAGATTCTTATAATATTTAATATTATAATACTGCTTAATACATAAAATTAAATCTCTACTATTAAAATATGATCCAATTATTAAAATATTAAATGGAAAAAAAAAAAAGTGAAGAGAAGGGTTAACAGAAACACCCTCTCTCTCCTCAGACTTGAGAGGCATTTTGTTTTTGGGGTGGGGGTGAGACGATAGATGATAAATAAGAGATTTGTGGGGGAAGGCCAGCTGGACTTGCGTGTTGTCAATTCTTTATACAAATGCATGTTCCCATTTCATAGTGTCTATCCAAACTTATCTTTTTCCCTCAACAAATATAAAAAGCTTTTTTCCCCCTTCATATTATAATTCTCCCTCGAAATCACTCATCTCTACCGAAATTGGAAGCCATTAAGGCTCTGGCATCAAGCATGCTTTATCATGTTTGTGAAACTCTAAACCTTTGTTTTAGGAAATTTTTTCATAAGTCGAAACAAAACTCATCTCATATTTCTATTCTGTAAATCGTAAAAACATTTCTAAAAAAGCTGAAACAAACCGGCACTATAAAAGAATATACTAAATCTAACTATAATTTTATGAGGAGGAGATGTCCACCACTATATTTTTTAAAACATGTTGCAATTAATATCACATGATTTTATTATACTTATATAGAAATAATAAATTACTGTTGAGAACTAACATTCAAGCAAGTTATGATGAACAAAAAGGGGAGTGGCCAAAAATAAGAGAGAGAGCTCTTTGTGCGAATGGGAGCAAGCCTGCATAAAGCAGACGCCTAATAGGCAGGCCTCGCAGTGGGAAAGAATATAGGGGGTCAAGGTTGTAATTTTGCTATTTATATTAAATAACTTTAGAGCAGGGAAATAGAAAATGAGAGATATAATATATGTAATTAGTTATTTGATGTTAGATATCTCAGTTTCGTTGACGGGCAACAAATGATCAGGAAAATATAATCAACAATAAATTAAATTAAAGATAGATCCAACAGTTCCCCATCTGAATAGAATAAGCAGATACACGCATGATGCATCTGATCAACCCCTAATTTTAAATTAAGAGATGCAAATTCTTGAGATTAATTAATAATCTCTCTAGCTTTCTGGCTTTAGGAGTACAAATCACATGGAGATTTGAAGCAACAGCATTGATTGATTGATTGTTTCCTTAAAAAAACACATGGCCCAACTTGCTGGTTAATCAATAGCCATTTGGGTTAATTTCTGAGTTATAACCAACAAGACGACAGATAAAAAGAAGGAAAGAAGAAATTAAAGAGAATGAGAATGATGAAATGGGTCGATTTTGGGAGTAAATAAATTAAATAATGGAGTAAGAGGAATCTCCATAAGCGTCCCACTACAACATGGTTGATTGGTTTATCTCTTGGGAAAAGTGATCAAGATCAAATCCCATTAATTAAGTTGATCAAAGTGATGATATGAAGTTTGATTAGTTCGTTAAACATTAATTATGGATCGCAGCTAGTTTGATTGATGCCTTTTTACTATTTAATGGTTGACACCAAAAACCCACTAATCAAAAGCTGCAAGCAACGTATAATTAATAATTATATATTATATATAATAAATGTTAATTAGTACTATTATATATTACTGACCTTTTCTTGAGATATATAGATGCTGATTTTATATTAGTGGCATGCAAATCCTCCCAAAAACGCAACCCCAATCAACTCCTCCTAATTAGAATTTGAATAGAGGTTAAATTATTCATTTTTTATAAAGGACAAGGTGGTTAGAGTTTTTTTAATTTTTATTTTCCAATGATGTTTAAATTTTCATTTCTCTTGTCATTATTCAGTTGGCAAGCGGAATCCCTCCATCTACCGTATTTGTAAATGGTCGAACTCATAACTAAGCGCGTTATTGACGCCTCTACGCCTCTATACGTCCGTCTGTGCCCACTGAAAAATCACCCTACCCTACCCAAGAAAAAGCTACCCAAAGAAAAATGGGCTCAACTAGGCTGGGCATCGGGTAGGGTATGCTGCCCGGTCCATTTAGCCTTTCCCAATAGTATATATTTTTTATTTATTTTTTATAAAATAGTATTATATATTTGTTATAAATTATATAACCTATTTGTATCAAATATATATATATATATATATATATAACTTATAATAATTTGTTATAACTTATAAATTATATAACCTATTTGACATTTTGGGGTTTTGATACAACCTCTAGGAGTTTTGGATGTCTATAAGGCTTTAATTTCTATATTTTGATGCCTTGTATTTAATGGATTAAATACTATTTATTGATGCCTTATTAAGACATATGGTTGTCTTTTTAATTTTAAGACTTAATTTGTAGACTTATATTGAAATATTAAAAAGTATAGAATTATGGATGTTATTTAATTTTTCGATTCTTAAGCTCTTTTTTTCATAAAGGGTGTGGCGCAGATCGTCGGC
Source organism: Acacia melanoxylon (assembly GCA_019022615.1). NCBI lineage: Eukaryota > Viridiplantae > Streptophyta > Magnoliopsida > Fabales > Fabaceae > Acacia > Acacia melanoxylon. Next base: position 1,501,078 of record JAFJYJ010000106.1, read on the forward strand.
TTTAGAAAGCCCGCCACTTTCGCTTACCATTATCGCTCTACACAAAAATGTTAGAGTTTATCTAAGTACGACACCTGATTTTTGTATTTTATTATCCAAGTGATCTTTCGGGTAGAGGCGATCTAAGAAAGTCTCGCCTACCATGAACACCCTACTCATAACCTATTGCTTGAGTTAAAGTTTAAAGAGGTGTTTGGTCTCAGACTAATTAACAAATATTTTATCTTTAGATCAATGACAGGAAAAGCACTAATATATATATATATTCTTTGATGGAACGCTGAAGAATATATTTTTTTGTCTAGATAATACTGATGATACCATTACCTAATTGAAAAGATTATTTCGAAGTATTGATTCTTGTCGGCAATATAATACGAAAAGAGAGCGGAAGAGGGTCACATACGATTTTTTTCCAGGTTGCTTTAGCTAACATTTATAGTGGGTTTCTTTCTTCACTGTTATCCTAAATGAGCGTTTTAAATATTTAATGATTTCATCTAAGCTCTGCAAATCAATATATTTTCTATATTTATCAGCACCTAATAACATAATTTAAATTACCAACTCAGTCGTCGTCTTCGAAATGGCTATGATGATTGTATGTCAGAATATGCGTGTGTGTGTGTCAGCTAGGTAATTAATTTACACAAATCAAGAAAATTATGTGTAATTATCGTTATCATTTATTTTGTACCTAATGTGTGCTTGCTTTTGTTGTAAATATTGTATATGGCCATGTCGAAAAACAGTCCTCCAGCACTCCTCTTCCTTCTTGTGATGGATAGACACTTTTATTTTTTGAATTTGAACGACAGGCGCAATACCTGAAAAATGTGAAGAACAAATTCTAAATCTAGTGCTACAAAGGACACATCTAATACCATTAGATTAAAGAGTCTTTAGCTAGACAAACACCTTTTTAAATGGGTCTTGTGACACACCACAGGCTATAAAAGAGGTGTTTGTCAAAAAACAAGAAATCATTCTTGAAGTCTAGCTTCAAGCACTTCTCTTTCACCTTTGGAATCTTATTTTTCTTGCTAAGCTATTTTACTGTCCATTGTTCTTCTAGCCTATGTTCTTACAGAAAGGGTTTATTTAATTTTGAGAAGTGTTGCTTTTAATTCGCCAACGGATTACGAAATATCTCTTAAAAACGATGTTTTAAGACACGACTCGAACCATATATGTTTATTGCTCTTAAATTTACAGGTTGCAAACAATTTTTCTAAAATAATCCTCGTTTCTCTCATTTGCATTAGAGCTATTATTACTAGCCATAAAAATCCAATTAGAGGGATAATTTCAGAGAAAAATAATAAATAGAAGTGGCAAACATTAAAAATCTTCCATTTAGTTATAAAATCCAATTGTTAATTTATTCTGATGTTTATATATATAGAGAGAAAAGTTAATATATACACACACACTTACTGGGAACACTAAAAAAGGAAAACTCCCCCTCAAACACAAGGCAATAGACATAAATTAAAGGAGTAGTATTAATTAGCAGAACTTGGATCAAGCAATTGGGAGTTGATCCACTACCACAAAAAATTCATTTAAGGACACTATATAACCTGACCTGAAATCATTGCCCACAACAGCTAGCCATGAAATCAAACAACATTAAAAGAATACATATGTTGGTATATTAAACGTAAGAGGTAAGTGAATTTTGCATGCACCCCTTTAGAAAGGGTCAAGTACAGCGTCAAACATTGAGAAAGCACGTGTTTCATTTCATGTACGTATGCATCGCCAGATTCCATTATAGATAAACTAAAAGTGGTACATACAGCAACGTAAAACCACACACAAAGGTACGTAGAATATAATCACGGACGATGTCTATGTGTTAAAAATTAATTACAGCGAAACCATCACGGGTTGTCTATTTATTTCCACTCCTACCTCGTCCAACGCCTCTGTTATTCACTAATTAATAAGCCATGCTTTAATTTATCACAACCTCGATCGAAACAGTTTTCTTTTTATATTTCTAAATTTTAAGGTCGATGAAAAAAAATGAAGAAATAATAATCTTCGCGAATGTTCCCTTCTACGAGCTACTTTTGTTGTTGTTGGAATTTTTATACTGAACTTAATTGTGAATCGAATCCATATAATTCAGATCATCACTCAAACGAGTAATTTATTTTATATACACAAGATGACAAGATATAGCCATTCACACTCGAAATGGATATATTCCTACGAAACTATTGTGGCATATATTCTTCGTATACCCAAAGTATATTCTTTTCATTATTGATGGCCACAAAAAAAATTATTTCCATTATTGTATAGCGGAATAAACCATTCTTTGATGCTTCCATATTGTTCTTATTGTCAATGTCGTACACTGTATTTCCATTCTCACTAGCTTTTGCCCCAGTTTTCATCACTGCAATCAGGATTTTCTTGAGGGAGTGTCTCTTTTTCTTCTTTATTCTTTCTTGACAGAAATTTATGAACATCGTCTAACAGAAATTCAAACTAGTTTTCGAATGGCATTTTTCAATGCAAAAATTGACATTTAAAACCAAAGTAACCATCAATTTTATATTCGTTGTGGAGGCCAGCCAAACTCGATCCATTGTCACTTATTTCTTCTTCTCCGGGGATCCTCACCTCATATTCCTCGCAACCGTTACTTTCACTGTTTTTTTTTTTTTTTTTTCCAATTATAGTTTATTGACTTTATTCGCAGTAGCGTCTGCATAAAAGTTTTCGTAATAACTACGACATGAACAGAGATGCAAAATAATTAATTCAAAGAGATTATCTTTACTCTTCTCATAAATATTGACCATTTACGGTTTAGAAGTTTAAACTTATATTCACTGGGTTATTATTATCTTTAGTTTATCAAGTTTTGAATTATAGATTTTGATCCCTATAACTTAATAAAAATCTGAACTATTTTATTTTTATAAAGACCAAAATTTATAATTTAAAACTTGAAAAATAAAAAAGTAAAATGAGGATAAAGTTAAGATACTGATATTAACCCTTGCCCATTTATAAATAAGAATAAAGAGGAGAATATGAGTTTGCTTCGACACTTGGACCATCAAACTTGAATCCAACTCGTATACTGGGCGCAGGGCAAATGGCTGCACGATAAATTGAAGCACGATAAAACGGGGATAATATCGTGTGTCGCTTTTGGGAGGACAGATATCTCATCAGGTCAGGACCAGCTGTCAGGGAGGGCTATTATGCGCCAGATCCGAGTGGGAGATAGCGGGACCTATTTCACGTGCCATCGCACCCCCTCCCTCCCACGTCATCGCTGTCCTCCACGTGTCCCTTATCCGCCATCTTTACACGTGTTCCCATCCTTGATCGGCTAAACTGTAACGTTTTGGCCACCTTTCCTGGAACCCGGTCAGGTGAACGGAACGGAACCCCCCTCCCTCGTGTCGCGACAAAATTTTAGACTGATTGTACGCTGCGATTCTAATCCTTTCTCGTAACAGACGATTTCGCTTTACCTGAATTACCCTCCCACTCTTCACTATTTCTCTCTCCACGTGTCCCACTCCATGCCGTTGATCATAAAGTACGGAATATCATGAACTGCTGTCCTGAAAAAACTGGATATGGCTTCTTTCCGTTATTTTGTTAGATTTAGATATGTTTGAGGGAAAAGATTAAAAAAAAAGAAACTTTTATTTTCAAACTTACCATCTGAACTCTTTGCTTCATAAAGTAACGTAACTTTAATTGAAATGAAGTGGCTTTATTCACTCACAGCGTTATGTTAGTCAGAAAGGAATAATGCTGTTAAATGGGCGTCCATTTATTAATTAATTTAAGAGAGAAATTATAGCTAAGTTGATTTTTAAATATTACTGAGGAAAGCAAGATTAATTTGGGTGTAATGGTAATTTCGAAGCGAGGATGGTGGGGATAATGAGATAGAGAGAGATGAAGCCTTATCCATAATGCGACCCAACCTTTTCCTTTTTAAATAAATAAATAAATTAAAGGCCACTCGCCCTTTATAAAAAGCATAACAGAGCAATGGAGTTGAAGATGCAAAACAAACTAGAAACCGATTAACCATCACCTGTATAAATACAGGCAAACACCCTCACACGGAGAAGGAAGGAAGGCGGAACTAACTGCACCAGAAACAAATTCTGAAACTGAGTCTCTGATTGAAAATGGCGACCAGTAAGGGCTACTTCGCGAGACCAAGCTACCATTTCTTCCAAGGGGATAGAGACAGGGATTCCCCACCCATGGCTTCCGATTCCATCTTTGAATTCGACGAGTCTGACATTTACAACTCGACTCGCAACAACTCGCCCGAGTTCTGCAAGCCCATTCACGCCTCCCGCATGGGCCGGAAATCGTCTTCGTCCAAGCTTTCGGATCCCGGAGGCCGTGCCGCCGGGACTGCGTCGTCGCTTCCGGTCAACATTCCGGACTGGTCAAAGATTCTCGGAGAGGAGTATAGAGAGAATCGGAGGAGAGACAGCGTGGATGACGACGAGGAGGGTGACGATGGATGTGACGGAGGTGGCCGGTGGGTGCCTCCGCACGAGTTTCTGGCGAGGACGAGGATGGCCTCCTTCTCGGTGCACGAAGGGGTTGGGAGGACTCTGAAGGGACGAGATCTCAGCAGGGTTCGGAATGCGATTTGGGCCAAAACCGGGTTCCAGGACTAGTTCTTCGGGCAACAACACGAAGTCCAGACTATTGTTTTTTACCTTCTGGTATTTTGTTTTTTGTGAGTATTAGTTTATGCCCGATGAGAAGAAAGAGGCTTTAATTTTCAATGTTTTTCAATGTCGACTGTATTGATTGTTAGAAATATGAGTTTGTACTGGGATTCAAAGAGGAAATAGTGAATATTTTCATGGGTATGATTTGTATCCAAATTAGAGACCCGATTGAATCAAAATGAAGAAACGGGGAAAGAGGAGAAGGAGGGTGGTGGGGCCATGAAAACAGGAGGGAAAAAAATGGAAAGTGTGGGCTGGGTGGTTCAATGATTGGTGGGGTTGGGACTTTGAGGTGGTTGAGTTTTAGGTTTGGGACCAAAGCCTATTGCTCTATGAAACCAACTCCCACAAGCTCTTATCATAGCTAATTCGTCCCCTCGCTTTGATCATTAAACCTGCTCCTAATAATTCTCTATCCTCCTCTTCATTTCAGAGGATCAAATTACATTAATTTGTGAATGAGTTAATCGAATCCAAAACGCAACACAGTGAAGATAATAGGAGTAGGTCGCACTGGGAGCAGATTGGGGAACATAAACGGAGGAAGTTTTGTAATTTGGGATGCATTTGTCGAATGATTCTCCCATATATGTGTATGTTTGTAGGATTCTCAACTTGCTCATAATTCTAATGAGATTTGCAACGTTCAAGCCTAATTTAAACAGGCCAGGTTTTAAATTTTGAACCTATGATTTTTTGCAAATGGCAAATTCATATTTTAAGCAGTGATTTATTTTAAATTTTAATATATTAAAATAAAAATTGAATTAAACAAGCCTCCAAAATTTATTTTGTAGATTCATGAATGCATGTATGTGTTTGTGCTCATCACCAATCTAGACAATTTGTTGTTTAAATTGATTCGGGATAATCCATATTTAATTTAATTGTTATAAATTGATAAATTTTTATTTTAGTGCATGCAACATTAAAAAATATGTCTAATTTTATAATTATCATTTCTCAAAAATTGAACTTGATTGAAAATTTTATATTTGGATTATTAGAATTAGATTTAAATGCTTTAGATCTTATTATAGCAATGAGTATCAAATGCTCATTGTGATGATACGTATTGAATGAGAATCAATTAGCAAAAACCACAATTGCAACACTAAAGTGTTGGTTTAAGCGGACGTTAGAAAAATAGGTAAGTCAAAATAAAACTTCTCTCACACACTTACCCCGTAAATCACATTAAAAAAAACATTTTATAATAAATTCAAACTGGCATGAAACTTCTTGCTTTGGCCATTTTGTATCGTTTCAGACATATTTAAAGACAAGCCTTTGTGACAAAAAAGTCACGATGAGAATAACAACAATATTAATTATTGCCCATTTCACCATACCAGGTTTGTTTTGCCTGAGATAGACCACAACTTTGGAATTCATCCCCAATAAGAGAAGGGGAGCAACAAGAGCAGTGCACCATTTTACCGCAAAATGCAACCATTCTCTTTAGAAAAATACTGATATGATGTAGCATTCATGCTTTTTGTCATTTATGGGCAAACAGCTTCCACCAGGGATGTTTGCCCAAAAATAGGCGACCCAATTTGCTTGACTTCAAAGCTCACAACTATTTTGTCATCACATGATTCTTCCATCCTTTCTATTCTCTTTTCCCTTTCTTTAAACATACACTCATATTTAATGAAGTTTTATGCGGAATGATCTCTGTCAATTGGCATCGTGTCATTTGATTTCACATCCTTAGACGACAAAATCTGAAATGAAGAGTTGGGTTGGTGAAACGCGCAGAAAGATGGCGTATCTCCCTCAATACAAATCACCTTATACCCAATGCCTTCAACTTAGCAAGTCATCACAATAACTACTCTGGTCATATTTATAAGTCTTTTTTAATTAAATCATATCTACAAAAAGAGAGGTGTTTAGTTCAATAATTATGAGGTAAATTTTCAACTTTGTCCTCATTTATGAATGAGTATCTTTCAACTATTTATTCTCTCTCTTTTTATTGATACAATTAATATGAACAAAATTGTCACAATCTTATTTATTACTTAAAAAAGACTTACAAATAGGACCAAATTTTTTAGTCAAAGGGACTTATAAATAGGATAAAAATCGTACTCAATAATCTCTCTACCATTACATTACCTTACACAATCATTTTATCATTACTTGTTTTTTTTTTTCACGTCTAAGTTAATTAAAAATGACTAAAATTGGAGTAATTAATATGGGCTCAACTAACCCATCAACCATCTAACACTACCAACACCGCAAAAAGCAAAAATATCTTTTAAAAATGGAAAGCCGTTTACTATTGTGGTTTCCACGAGGCCCGTATCCTTAAAACACGTATGTTTTTTATCCGGGTCCATTAATCATTTGGGTTATCCGGGTCCCGTAAAGGCTCGAGACAGGGTCAAGCTCGATCCTGGCTGCAACGAGCGCATCCACCTACTGGTCAGACACGCTCAGAAACAGCCAAAGCAGCTCCTGCGACTGGCAGCCGGAGATTTCAAATTCGCAAAGTAATCACACATTAATCAGGAAATCAAAACCTGATTGCGATTTCAGACTATACCGACGAAAATTGCCTGCAGATGCCCTCCGATACGGGTTCTTCAGCCTCCAACCATGACCTTGACCCCGAGCCTCAATCTGTTGAAGAACAATTGGCTTCGGTCACATTGTCTGTCTCCGGTGGCGAACCATCGACGCATCAAGAAACTAACGGCGTCGTCCTTGAGTCCGTCAATCAGAACACTCAACTTGTAATGGAGGAACAATTTCAGCACATTTCAGCTCCTGCTGGTGAAATTGATGAGGTTAGGGAATCTGCCGACCGCGGAGTCGTATGGGGGAGGACCGCTTCGGAGCTCGACATGGATGGTTTGTCCAGCCCTAGCAGTAGTGGGTATGCTGGTGAAAGGGGAAGTAGCAGCGAGACTAGCGGCTCGGTAATTGGTGACGCCGTTGAACAGGATGAAATTGAGGAGACGAGGAATGATGTTATAGTCGACGAAGTCTCTGAATCCCGCACGCCCTGGCTTCCTGCAAAACGACATGTAGATGAGGTACGTATTGTTGATATGTTTGTGATATATTTTTTAATCATTGGTTTGAGAACCTTGTAATCTATTGGAGATATTGCCTGCATGTTCTTGGTAAGAGCAATTATGTAGACTCGACTCCTATTGCACTATGAAATTCGTTTGATAAAGAAGATGAACTTCGTTTTTAATTGAGGTTTGTACATAAACTGATCCCTTCTCAAATTTATGCATTCATCTCTTCGTGTAAGTACACAACATTCCGGATTTTGAAGTTATCATGTCGATAAATATATGATGATCCTGCAAAAGAAGCAGTAGTGCAAGAGCAATAATTGTTGAACATTGAAATATGCACTCGCAAATGCCTATTCAGTGAGGGGCGCTAGTCTGCTACAAGGGCACCACTCTTTTCCCTTCAAAGTCTTGTCAATTAGTATGATGCCATGAATATTTGTCTTCTACAATATTTGAACGAATGAAATCATGCCTCTAACTAGTAAGTGCTTATAATGCGTCTTTCGCCAAAGAACTGTCCCTGTATCAATTATAAGTTCCCCAAAGTTGCTAGCATCAAAATAGCATTAGCAATTGGACAGAGAGAGTTGTTTTTTATGGATGTAAACGTTTATTATTGTAATAACAACGTTGGCATGTTTATCATGATTTTATTAATGGAAAATTGGAAATTACTGAATGAAAATGCAAACCAGAAATACGTCAGAATTGTGTATATTATTCTCTTGAATATTTGTGTGCTAATTTCTGTGAAATCACTCTTTCTTTCTTACTGAAGAATTATGGTTGCATGATAGAATCAATATTGTGAAAAGTAATCAAGAGTTATATATGGTCAACCATGAAAAGTATGGTCCTTATTATAAGGCACCAACTACCCATTTCTCGCGGACCAAGAAATGGAAGTTAAGTCATTAATTAGGTCCAAAAGTAATAAATGTTTCCAACTTTACCCCTACTTTAATGATGTAGGTTTAAATGAGTTAGTTACAAATGAGGGTATAATGGAAAAATAGTAATAAATGAGTTAGTTAAAGTAAATTGGTGCCTTATAATAAGGACCAAAAAATGTTAGTGGTTGGTGCCTTATAATAAGGACCGGAGGGAGTAATTCGACTGAACTATAACGCAATTTTGTTATGGACTGGTGCAAACATTTATAATCTATCTCATGCCTAAATGGTAGGACAGTTTTTATGAGGATTCCTGTAATATCATATTCTGTTTGATTGATGAATAAAGTGCAGGATGATGCTTCCATATCGTGGAGGAAAAGGAAGAAGCACTTTTTTATTCTTAGTAATTCTGGCAAACCAATATATTCGAGGTAGTGTTTGAAGACTCCTCTCATTGGCTTCTTCAATTCCCATACATCTCTCTGTTTGGTTTGCCCCTTTAACATTGTGCTCTGGTCTCTTATATCCTGTGCCGAATATTTTTGCTTTCTTTCAGATATGGGGATGAACACAAGCTTGCAGGATTTTCGGCTACTTTGCAAGCAATAATTTCCTTTGTGGAGGATGGGTATGTAGATGCTCCTGTCTTAGTTGTATTTTAACCTAATAGCTTCTCATTAACTGATAATCCAGTTTGGTTTATGTATTATATGAATTCAACTTAAAATGGCCCTTTCCAACATTTTCTTTGTTTATAGGGGTGACCGTGTCAAATTGTTGAGAGCCGGAAAGCATCAGGTCCGGGCACTTGTTTACAATTTAATTGTGTTTTTCAATGTGAAGCAAGTTTTTAGATATGGTTTTGTTTTAGTTTTGAAGCACAGATATGTGTTTTCATCCCGAGTCGATGTGTATCCAACATTGATACACCTTGGATATGTCTTGGTATGTTCTACAGGTGTATCAGATTTGTTTTTTAAAAGAAATTAAAGCAGAACAGATATGGAAAAATATGAGAATCACGCTGTCTTATAGAATTTTCTTTCAAGCATTAGAAAACTTATTGCCTTACTAGCACCATTAGATGTTTCAGTCCTAAAAGTTGCTTCCTTGTCATTGCCTCATTGGTTCTTCAGTCATCACCTTCATTAGTTTAGTATTTTGGAAAGATGAAGCCTTAAGGTTGAAGGTCAAGTCTTGAGGTACCAAGCTACTGTCTTTTTATATTTGGAGCACTTTATGTCTCCTAACTGACAGTGGTAAATATAATATTACAGTGAATGACTGGCATCCACTGGCTCTATTTTAGCAGAAAAATGTTTGAAGCAATTTCTTTTTGCTTATAGTTTTTTATATTCATATTGTTTAATTTTTTTAAGCATCTTGTAGTTGTAAGTATCGTGTCTTTTATTTTATTTTGAAATTGCCGTACTCTGTTTGTCCACATCTTATCTTGTGTCTGTGCTCTGTTGCTTTTGTGCTATGCTTTTGTCAAAGCCTTTATTCGGACCTTGTAACTATTAATTTAATCCAAAGTCATATTGAGTTCTTAGTTAACTTTCAGTGGTAAGTGACGCATGTTGTCTACCCTCTATACTTTTTCTTGGTAAGCTGCTCATCTTTGTGATTAATGCTCGTGGAAGTAGGCTAAAATTAACTTTGGCATGAGAAATCCTTGTTTGAAATTTTGTTACAGGTGGTTTTTCTGGTGAAAGGACCAATTTACTTAGTTTGCATCAGCTGCACAGAAGAACCTTATGAGTCATTAAAAGAGCAATTGGAGCTTATTTATGATCAGGTATAGTTAAGTTATTATCATAATATTGTTTTGGATTGATATGCTTACTTGACCATGACTCCATCTTCTGGTTCTGTTGCTTCTCAAGTTACTAATAATGCACCATTTCATTTAGATGGACAAGTTTTGTTCTGATGGTTATATGATACAGCCCTGCAATTGATATGCAGATGCTAGTTATCTTAACAAAGTCAGTGAACAGATGTTTTGAGAAGAATCCAAAGTTTGACATGACACCACTGCTTGGAGGAACAGATGTTGTCTTCTCTTCTCTTATACATTCTTTTAGCTGGTTTGTTTCTCTACTACATGCTAGCCCACTTATAAAACATGTTGGGATGGGAATGGTTTAGCTGGGTTTTTTGGGTGATCTGCTTTTTTCTGTCAGGGTTGAAATAATGGTCGTTTGTGTGATAGACTTTTCCAAGTTTCCCCTTATATAATTTTAGATACGAGATGTAAATTGTGTTATTTGTACGTTCATTCCAGGAATCCAGCTACATTTCTTCATGCCTATACTTGTCTCCCTCTTCCATATGCCACAAGGCAAGCTGCTGGTGCTATCTTGCAAGATGTTGCTGATTCAGGTGTTTTGTTTGCAATATTAATGAGCAGGCACAAGGTTGACTCTTTGCTTAGTCTCACTTTAATAATATTCTGACATTCAATAACATTTAGAAGGTCAAATGTAGGTAGTCAGTCTTGTTGGTGCTCAGAAAGCTTCTCTTCATCCCGATGATATGCTGCTACTTGCCAACTTTGTAATGTCCTCTGAATCCTTTAGGCAAGTAGAACTGGCAAGTCTCTATTTACAGGATGCGCATCACATTGGTTCAATGCTATGATATGCTCTTCTTTTCTTCCTATCTTTTGTTTGGACTTTGGACTTAATTGTTCAGATGCAGATTTCATTATTGCTTGTATACTTCCTTATTTATTTTTATTGGGCTTTCTGCAGGACATCAGAATCATTTTCTCCAGTTTGCTTGCCAAGATATAATCCTTTTGCATTTTTGTATGCCTATATCCATTATTTTGATGTGAGTGATTTGGGTACCATAAGACAATTTTCTTTTTTACTGTATGTTTTAAATTTAGGTCAGTACTTGATTGACAAAGTTGATGCATTTTTGTGGCAGGCTGACACATACCTGATGTTGCTAACCACTAATTCAGATGCCTTTTATCATCTCAAGGATTGTAGGTAATTGGTGGTTAATAATCCGACCAATGATATTGTTGGAATTACGGTGTACAGTTTAACTTTGCACTTATAACCACAGTGGAAACTTCTCTTTGGGCAAAAGTATACTGATTTTTCCTCTATAATACACAAGTTTTCCCATAAACAAGAAAAACAAAATGGAATGAAGTGGGAGATAATATCATATTAGCATATGGGCAAGATATAGAACATTAGAACTCAATGCTGCTATGGACTTGCATGGCTTATAAATTTTCTTGCAAATTTACAGGATTCGTATCGAAACGGTCCTTTTGAAATCAAATGTCCTTAGTGAAGTTCAGAGGTCCTTGATAGATGGTGGTATGCACATTGAGGATCTGCTTGTTGACCCTTTAACCCGTTCTGAATCATCATCTCATCTAGGGCAGCACAAGCCTCCAACAGAGTCTCTTGAAAGGTTGAAGGAACCTTATCTTGGTGTCGGTGGTCCTGCTGGGTTGTGGCATTTCATATATCGCAGTATATATCTAGATCAATATGTATCTTCTGAGTTGTCGTCTCCAATTAACACTCCGCGGCAGCAGAAAAGGTAATAAACTTAATAGTGACTCTGTTCACCTCTTATGCATGTCCTTTGTAGGTCTGTCACATTTTTGTATATAAATTTTTCTTCTTTCATTTAACATAACTATCTTTCATTGCTGCAGATTGTATAGGGCTTACCAGAAACTTGTTGCATCTATGCATGATAAAGGAGTTGGGCCACACAAAACTCAGTTTAGAAGAGATGAAAACTATGGTAACATATATTGCAGTTCATTGATATCACTTGTTAGTTTAGGGTATGCATGTATATAAATCATTTCTATGCCTGTCATTATAAGCCGATAATACTGTTATTTCCATGTTCAAAGAAATCTTTTCATCAGGTTTCATGTGGTATATGTTCTTAATTTTATGTTGTGATGATTATCTCAGAAACAGTAGATTTTTTGGTTTAACACTCGGCAATTTGATCTCATTTTGTATTTTTCTGTTGTACGACTAGTAACATTTATGTGATAAGGATTACATTGCAAGTGCTTTTAGCTAGGGATCATAAAGTTTCATTATGTTTACATGCGCAGTTGAGCATCTACAAAATTTTACTGACTCGTTTTCATTTTGCAGTTCTTCTCTGTTGGGTGACACAGGATTTTGAACTTTATGCAGCCTTTGATCCCCTTGCAGACAAGGTATAATTTATGCCTTTCATTTTAGAAATCCGTTATCATTGAAAGGTATCAACATGCAAACCAAGTAATATTTCACATTAACTATAGTGTTTCTATTCCATCTAAGAATGTGTTTGTTTCCATTTTCAAGATTTCTAGATTGACAAGCATCTGATCAAAACTTTATTGATTTTTGTCTTAATTGAAATTTTGTTACACAAATCAATATGATTAGACATCTATCTTTCAGTGATTCCATTGATAAACATATCATAGTTTGCTGCACTTGTTTGATGAACTCTTACTATTGGAACATTGATGAGCATGTGCAGGCCTCAGCAATAAAGGCTTGCAATCGGGTTTGTCAATGGGTGAAAGATGTGGAGAACGAGATATTTTTGCTAGGTTCTAGCCCCTTCTCTTGGTGATTGGCTACCAGAACTGTAAACGTGTATTATATAATCTTTTATTTAATGAAATTTCTGCAGATTTCATTGCGCCTTTGGTTTCTTTTCGTTACACTTTACAGGAATAATAAGCCCATGATGTCAAAAGGATTCTAAAAGCAGTTCGTCAATTTGCGAATGATTCTCTTTTATTGTAAGGTAGATAGTGAATTCTTGATGTGGATCACTATAGGTTTTTTTTGGATAAACACCGAATTGGTGGATAACTAGCTATATGTATCTGTATTTTATTTTATTTTATTTTTAAAAAAAAAACTTTTTAGAAGTGCTTTTTACGATTCTGAAACCATGTTTGGTTGTTTCCCAAACAGGCTGTCTAGAAGTCGATTATTTTGTGTCTGGTTTGATTTATTTTATAAGTATATATATGTAATTAGATGTAACTGGAAATTGCTTATGAAGTTAAACTAGACTTGTGACTTCTTCGTCCAAAACAGAAGGGTAGTTACTTCACCCTGGAATTAACGTTGTAAGCATAAGACACCGACTTGCCCAGCAAATAAATCAAAAGCTACGAGATTCGAAACAAAACGAGGATCCAAATAGCGAATTTGGTGACCTCAATGTTTCATCTGACAAAACGCGTTGCTGTAATTTTCTTGTTTTCTTAAACTACGTTCTCTTTAGTTATGAGCATTTAAATTACCAATAAGGTTGTTTTGGAGGGAAAACAGTACAAATCTGGGAAACAAGGAATTGAGATTTTATACAGAACAGGGAATCGGATGAAAAACACAAAGGAATTAAAAAAACAAAAGGAAGGGTACGACGCAGTATTTGATTTGGCGTGGCCGGGACAGTGGTAATGTAGTCTGAATCTGAAGATGCATTGGACCAATACTGTTGCCTCTACAATCATTGTGGAGCGTCAGCAGAGGAAAGGCACCGTGCAACTGCAACCAAATAAGCCATAATTCACACTCCAAATTATTTCAAGCCTTTTACTTTTGTGGTGTACTCTTCTCTTATGGGATGATGGTTTCAGTCAACTCAACGCTCATCATAATTCCTTTTAAAATGTAAGCTTTTCGATATCATTAAGTTTTTGATAAAATCATAAAGATTTGATTCCTCGCTCAATATATGATCAGCATGATTTCTCCATGAACAATATGATTTACAGTTGCCATTGAATCATGTAAATAAATTACATAGAAGCTGTAATAGAAATGGGCTAAATGTCCCGTTTCAAAATATATGGGCATAGGAAAGCATCCAAGTCCAAGAAAATATTTGGGGTGGGGATGAGATTATTCAAAAAGGTGGGAAGGAAATGAAAAAAAGAGTAATAATGATAAAGATAATGATAAGGTGGTATTGTGAATGAATGAAAATGGGGAGAGGCAGTTTGATTGATTGAGTTGGTTTAGTGTGTGTGGATTTGGTGGCTCCATTTTCATTTTGTCAAAAAAGCACTCTCACTCCCACAAACTCATCTCTCGTTATTTTGATGAGTCAAACTTCACCGTTTTCGGAGTTTTAATAAAGTTTGTTCCCCACTTAACAGTAACCTCACACCCCCCTCTTCCTCCTCACTCCTCCCCAACGTCGTGTTGTTGTCAGATGAGCTCATAGCACCTCACTCCTCTTCATCTAATATTAAAATAATCAAATTGCTAAAATTAATTAAAAGTAATGAATATGTTAAAAAAAATTAAGAAAAAACATACAGTATGTCGTTGTTTATAAATGGGTAAATGGAAGAAAGTGATAATGAAAAAAATTAATTATAATTAAAATTTGTACTAAAATTATACTAGTATTTAATACTCTGACAATTCCAAAAAGTATTTTATAAAAAGAGCCGGTGGAAGGATCACTAATCAGGACTCAGAAGGCCCCTTCTAAAAAAAAGGGTTAAATAGCAAAGTCATTCCGGAAGTATATCTTTAGGAGTAATATTGTCGAAAGTTTCTTTAAGTTAAATGTCACCCGGAAGTTTTAAAGCGAAAGAATGTTCTGCGATCTTGTTAAACAACTTATGTTAGACCGTTAACTTTTTAACGGAAAAGGGTAACACAGTTATGTTTTAAAACTTTCGGGGTGATATTGAACCTGAAAAAACTTCCAGAATAATATTACTCTTAAACGTATACTTTTGGGACAGATTTGCTAGTTAACCTAAGAAAAAAGTACAAAAAATATTTAAGTTTAATCATTTTATTTATATCGGAGTTAAGATGTAGATTGGCCAACGAAGTGTTATACTATGAGTACCGGACATAAAAATATTATGAAGGGAGCAAAAATACCAATGAACAATTTAAAACTTCAGCAAAGAGATTAAAACGGGGATTGTGCTATTATCACAAGTTTTAACTTGTTTATTGGTATTTTTATTCACTTTCAATTGTTCATTAGTATTTCGCCTCCCTTTAAAACATTTTTGTGCCCAGTGCTCCTAAGTCATAGCGTAACATTTTGTTTGCCAATCTACATCTTAACCCTTTATATTATTCATTATACTCAACTTAATTCTTGGAACTTACTTTATTAAACTTAAATATACTTTATACTTTTTTAATAGTGAATTGCAATTATTAATTTTATAAACTAGTCGCCCTGGTCCTTTATATAAATTGTCGTTCCTAGTATAAATTGCATTATAAGCAAGATTTTTATAAAAATGCGTTGAATGATTAAATTTTGAGGAATTAAATTATATAACACTAAGTTTCCGGGAGCTATAATCAAGTCAAAATTATGAACATGTGATTAATTTTCACAAGCCAAATCATATTTTCTCACACACTTTAATTGACCATCCTGTTTTTTTCATTTTCACCGAATGTATAACAAATTTAAAATAAGATTTTATTATTATTATTATTATTATTATTATATAGGAGTACTAGTATAATTCATTGTGGAATGTCATTCATTTATTGTATTAATATAAGAAAAAAGAAAAAGAAAAAACACTTGAACTTTAAAATGTTAAATAAGTGATTTTTCTCTAGAACGAATTATCAATTTTTATACTCTTATAGTTAATATTTATAGTTTATAGGTAATAAGACTAATATAAAATTATTAATTTTAAGTAGTTTTTTGTTGTTGTTGCTATTAATATATTTGTATGAAAGAAACCTAAAAGGCTAAATTTGTGGGTGTGAAGGGCACCAGCCATTTTGATTTGAGGGTGAAGAACGAAATGATAATTAAAACGCACCCTAATCTTATTATCTCACTCACGTGACCTCCCAAAATGAGAAAAGGGGGCCTCCTTATTACAGTTTTAAAAGCTCGTCCTACTATTTATTTTACTATTAAATAATAAACTGAATTTTAAAGAAAGATTCCAAAGATATTTATTATTCCCGTAAATAATGACACGCCTTTATTAATGCCCATCTGCTCCACGTTATCAACAACACACTTAACCTATTAAATATACGCCCAATCTTCATCGCCTTTGAATTTCCGGTCTTTACCCATCGGTTTTTTTTTTTGCCAACCTCTTTATCCATCGGATCAAGGTTGTCAAATTTAAATAAACAATTGTGATATTGTTGTTAAACTCGCAAGTTTGACTCCGGCGCTAGTCTTTTTACCTTTTTAGGCTTAAAAAAAATTGGTGAAAGCCCCAAGAACTCGTGATCGTTGTAAACTCAATTAAACTCACGAAGTTTATATACCGAAGTTCATCGTTTTTACGTTCCAAATTTACAAAATCGTGTTAACTTATCCTTAAACTCGTGTTAATTTCTTCAATTTGATCACGCTAGCTTTAAATACAAATTTTATGAAAATTTATTTGTTAAATATGATAAATTATGAACATTGATGGATTTAATTTCAATTATTTGAATTTTAAAAATATTTAAATAAAATTGTTGTTATTTATTATATTTTAATTATTTAATTATACACTATTAATATCTATTAAATGGTAAATGTAAACTCTTACGAGTCTACCTCATTATCATGAGTTTACTTAAACTCGTGAGTTTGACAACTTTGGTGACAGCGATATAAACTCGTATTGTTAACTCGAATCGTGAGTTAATGCTTAGCTTTATTTATTTTCATTTGAAACATGATCAAATTGAAGAAGTTAACACAAATTTAAAGGTGAGTTAATATGATTTTGTAAGTTAGAAACGTGAAAATGGTAACCTCAATATATTAACTCTCGAGTTTACAACAATACCAGTGACTATAGACTCGATTTTGTAAGCTAAAAACTTAAAAACGCTAAACTCGGATAATCAACTCACAAATTTCACAGTAGTGCATCAAATTACAAATCTGAGTATAAAAAGGACATTAATTAAGTAAATATATATGTTTATATATGTTTATATGGAGACTATTAAACTTGCCATTGGCACTAAACTTAGTGATGATTGGTGAGTGAGATGGTTAAATCATCATGTTCATCTTGTAGGCCGCCAGATTAGAAATTAATTGCCAAAAACTTTAGAAAAAGCAGCAAGTGTTAGAGGACAGTTATATGATGGATAAGTTCCAATAATTTTCCATTAAGCGATTTTAAATCCTTTTTTAAAAAAGAAGAAAAGAAGAAAAAATGAAGAGCGTGGAGGGTAATGTGATGTGAGTCTTTAATGCAGAGGTCACAAATGGGACAGATAGTCGTAGTTGCACATGTACATCTCATTAGTTTAGAGAATGATAGGTTTCTGCTATTAATGCACACATAAGTAGCCTTCACCTGTTCCCTCCTCTTTTTCTTTTTATTATTTCTTCACTAAAACAACTAACTGGGTTCTCCCAAGGTTTACTTTTGGGAGTTCAACGACTGATATCAAAAAATAATAATAATTCTATACTCACAGTTTCTAAGCAAAAGATGTAATGAAAAAATAATAATAAAATATAAAATTTAATTATCTAACACACAATGAGAAACAAATCCAAACAAATAAATTCATTAGATTCACAAAAAGGTGCTAAATTAATTCCACTACTTAAAATGTATCAGCTTGGAGGGCTAAATTTTTATTGAATACTACTTTTTTTGTTTGGCTACTTTTGTTAAACTGTGCATTTTTATCTTTGGAAAATTCCTTTAACATCGTAAGAGACCAAAAAAATGTTAAAAATGTCCCATAGAAAATTATGATGTAAAAGATATTCCAAAGAGTTGTTAAAATCCACAGATAAAGTTATTAATCACCTACTGAAAAAGTTGTTAGTGAAACTTCCAGGATATTTTTTTGGTCCCTCGGACATTAAAAGGATTTTTTTTTCCCTTTTACACCTCACCTTCTCAAGCACAAATGTATGTTTGTTTGAAATAGCAGTTGGAGCTTTCAAAAGTAACTTTTCAATCGTGTACAATATATAAAATAAGTATGTTAAAGAAATTTTGTCTCCACTTACGTAAGTAAGCACTTTTGAGCGCCCCAAAAATGATATTGTGCATGTTTGATATGACTTTTGGAAAGCCCAAACGAACTTATGCATTGTTTGAATTGGACTTATAGAAAAATGCATGTTTGGTTGAGAAGTTGTTTAATCGGACTGATGGACCAAAAGTAACTTATTTGAAAAGTTACTTTTGAGAGCTTTTGTTCCAATCGGACTTATGAATCAAGATCATGAGGATTTTTTTTTAGTATCATTCAATATTCTGAAGTATATTTTTAGAATTCAAGATCTCTAAAAAATATTTTAGTCTTATTTGACCGGTACTTAAAATTAATTTTTCAAGATCATGAAGTATCGTTCAGTATCTGAAGTATATTTTTAATACCAATCAGTACCCTTAAAAATATTTCAGATTGATTATAAGTTTAAATATCAAAAGCTACTTATGCTACTACCAATCCCAACATAAGTCACATTTCACAATCTGACTTTTACTATAAGTCATTTTTCTCACCGGTATCCCAAACAAGCGCATTAGCTTGCAATTGAACTTCCTAAATTGAATTTCCCCAAATTCATTCCCTACAACTGATATACATGCACCTGATGAATGTGATTTCAAATTTGATGATGGTAAGGCTTGATAGTTTTTCCTTATTTTTTCTTGGACATAAATGAATCAAGTTAACATTTTTTTTTATTCTAGTGAATAAAAAAGGGAATAGCATAACTCAGATTCCTTAAAAACAAAATGTGCATTTTGGGGGCGAAAAAAAAGAAATAAATAAAGGTGCAATAACCATGTTACCATATAAACTTAATTTCCACAAAGGAAAACAATTTATATGAAAAAGAAAAAAAAAAAAGAAAAAAGGTGAAGAAAATCTAAGAAAAGATCACCTCCATGCAACAGCCTAACGTTAAGTTAAGTTGACTCCTAGCAACAAAGCAATAAATAATTTTCCAATATAATAATATTCTCCTAAAAAGAAAAAACCCCCACTAGAAATTTACTCCTCCTTCCCCTTCTTGCTTCTCTACCCTCCGCTTTCTCTCTCTTCTGCACACCTTCACTTCCTCTCTCTCTCCCTCCTCTCCTCTCCCCATTTCTCCACCAATAAACCCCCGCAACTCTTGATCTTGAAGGAGAATTAACTCCAAGAACACTAGGCCGAGGAAATACCGGGTCTTTAGCTTCCGGGTGACCCGAAACCAGTGGGTCCGATCTGGCTCCGTCTCCGGCTACCATTTCCTCTGGTAGACCACTTTCTTGAAGGAGAAAGTGCGGAAGCTTACGGCGCAGAAATGTACAAGAACCAGCTTCAGGAGCTGGCACAACGGAGCTGCTTCAACCTTCCTTCCTATACGTGCATTAGGGAAGGTCCCGATCACGCGCCGAGGTTCAAGGCCACCGTTAACTTCAACAGCGAGATCTTCGAGAGCCCTCACTACTGTTCTACTCTCCGACAGGCCGAGCACTCTGCTGCTGAGGTCGCCCTCAATTCCCTCTCCAGCCGTGGGCCCTCAAACTCGCTAGCCGCTCGGATTCTGGTGAGTGTCTCGCCGCTTTTGGCTTTCAATAATTTCGGGTTCAGTCACTTTAGGGTTTTTTAATTGCTCGTTTCTTTCACCCTGTCTTAATCTTCTTTCTTCATCTTGGTCATTTTACTCTAATGGAAAATTAGTGGAGAATTATAATGCTATCTACTAACATGCGCGTGGTGCCCTGTGTTCTGGATGAACTTCGAGCTATTCTGAAAGGCGCTTAGTTCTATATCCTTTCTATTGGCGCTGTTCACCGCCGATATAGGGGTTTGTCCTGCCGACGCCTGAACCTAGCGCGTTTGGTTGAGCCACGGAATGACCGAAATACCCCTGGTCTTTGGGTACAGGTAGTGAGATATTCTGACTAATTGACCGATGCTAGAACTTTAATATTGTTAAGAAGCTATAAATGCTGTGAACTCGGAAGTTTCTATGGAAGCTCGTACTCCATTTTGCTTGGTGCTCTGTAAATACCCATTAGGAGGTGCTATGGGGTTACCTCTTGTATCTTTTCAGCATTTTTCACAAGCTCTGTTTCTTTTGTAATTGACTAGGAGGAACTAAGTTTTGTCTTCGCAAATACTTGTTAACAATAACTTGAGTCCTTTGGAACTCTAGATGCTGGCATGTTGCAGATGGTGGGATATAAACTTTGGATGGATATCGTGCAAGTTGCTACCCCTAAGAGCTCATATAAGAGTCCTTTCCTCGTTGTCTCACTCCTGATAGATATCCATACTGACGATCAATTTTGTGGCTTCTGTTGGCATGCAATGCCGTGTTTTATCTCCCAGAATCTGAGTTTGATAGGTGCTGGAAAGCACTGATAACCATTGGTTTCTGGAAACCATAAGTAGTTTATTGCCCTATGAATGCTTTTTATGAAGCATTCTTTTACTGCCTGAATGGCAATGAATTGTTGGAGTGTTTACCAAAATCAGAAACGGCTGCTTAAAATTTTGGTAACATTATATGGTCATTTTGGTAACAAGTTAATGGATCCGATGCTCAAATGTCAAAGTTGGATGTATAACCATTTTCTTACACTAACACTATTTCTCAAGGAAATATGTGGTTTATAATCTAAGTGCATTGCTGAAATTATGCATTTAATTGAAGTCATTGTTTCTATTCCATGCCAATTTTTATAAGAAATCAGTAATCAAGAGGTGAGATTTGTTTCTTAGAAGGGGATTAAGCTTTCTACTCGCCTGCTCTATAACTTTAAGGTAGTTTGCCCGTTATATACTTCTAGCCCTAAAGCACATGGTTTTGTGCACATAGTTTTATCTTGTCAATTTACGGTTATGAGGAAAAGGAAAAAAGACTAATAGTAACCGTAACTTGGACTAATTAGGAATCTTTGTTTTTTACCTTTTTCGGTGCAATATATGCCAGCATTTGAATTTTTTCTTTATTTTCTACAGTGGATAACGCCACAGCATCTGTGCACAGCAACTTGTTATCTAGATTTCACGCTAAATCCTAACTTTCTAACAGAAATTCTTTTCTAGAGTAGAAAACGCCATAGCTTCTGTGTTCAATGGCGTTATTCGATTCATGTAGCCAACCCCACCCAATAGGATAAGGCTACATGTTGTTGTTGATGTCCAAAATAGTATAATAGCAGTAGCTTTTGTTATACTTCTCCGGTCCTAAATATTGCATTACAAACTAGGTTCTGCATTTAGGACTGGAGGTGATAGTATTTTGTATGTGCACATCTCTAATTTTGTAGTTCTATCATGCATTTTCTTATCATATTTAATTTCTTCAGGATGAGACAGGGGTCTACAAGAACCTATTACAGGAAATTGCACAGAGGGTTGGAGCTCCACTGCCACAGTACACAACATACAAATCAGGCCTAGGACATTTACCTGTTTTTACTGGGACAGTGGAATTGGCAGGTATCATATTCACTGGTGAACCTGCCAAGAATAAGAAACAAGCAGAGAAAAATGCGGCTATGGCAGCCTGGTCATCACTAAAACAATGTAAGCCATCAGCTAAGCTTAACCTTAGTAGATAATTGTTGCCATTGAAACATATGAAACTCTGTAAACTTGTCCTCTAATTATATATACACTGCAAAATGTTCAAATAGAACTGTGACATTTCCCCACCACGGATCTGTTTTTTTTATTCTTCTAATTTTCTCAAGGCATGCCCAAGTGTACTATTTTGAAAATTCCATCTTCTGAAACTGAAGTGGTGCAATCATCATCCATTTCAAGTCAAGTTGTTTTTTGTGTACTTTCATAGTCCATTAGTGATAAAGACCATTATCTAAGACAAACCAATCACAAACTTTCATGGTTTCACAGTTCTTAATTTTTGCCCCAAGGAAACGTTAGATTACCATGCTGCATAATTTTGACCTGTCTTTATGACAATCAAAACAGCTTATTTGCTTCTCCTGTGTAAGTCAGACATAACTTCTGTTGTAAACTATTTTATTTCAATTGACATGTTCTCCTTCTTGGCAGTGGCAAAAGAAACTGCAAGCTCTTCGTCTGAACATGATAACAATGATGAATTAGAACAGATCACAATAGCGCGGGCTTTACTGAACTACCGCCTGAAGGAAAAGATTGCAATGTCAAATTCTAATGCTCCAATTCCATTTCCGAGGAAGTTTCAGATTAAAAATCCTAGGTCAAGTAGCCCACAACCTCCACCTATTACAACATCAAAGATCCTTCCTTTAATTTGCCGAAGGATGTCACCTCGAAGCAGACCTCTGCAGGGGGTAGCAGCCAGTGACAATTCCATGGCGCAGCCTTCTGTACCAGAAAACCGAGGGCCCCATGCTATGAAATTCACTGCTGCAGGAGTGACACCATATGTCCCCATGCGACAAATGAGATCACCTTGCCGTGGGATTGCACCTCCGGTGACTGTCAGAACTGCGGTTCCTGTATTCTCTGCACCGCCTCTTCCACCATCAACTGGAGTGCCCCATCAGATGATTGGGGCCTCCCCTCTACAAGTTGCCGCTCCAGTCAATATTAGACAGGCCATTCCAGTTTATGCTGCCCCACCAGTTCGAAAAGATGAACCTGCTTCGATCCCCGAAGAAGTCCCCCTTACTGTAAGTGCCCCTAGTCCGCAAGATAAAGCACCTGCCAAACCTCAGGAGACAGATGAAGTGTCAGCTAAATCTCAGGAGCCAGACGCCAAGACTGAGAACACCACACCAGAATTTCAGACAGTTCAGAGCTTGGAGCAGCTTAAAATTTGAAGTTTAGTGGAGTAGGTCTATATTCATGGGAATGTTATCATGGTTTTGTGCTGGTCTTCTTGTTTTATATTACAAGAGTGATGTTATATCATCCTTTTTTTTTCCTCCGCCCTATTTTGTCCTGTTATATGCGACAGTTGCCGCAGGTTGAATTAGCATCAGCAGTTATATATCTTTTGAAATTCTAGAGCACTAGAGCAGTTTGTCCTGTGATGTTTCCATGCTTGGCAATACAGCGTAAAGATTGGCAATGAGGAGTAATCTAGTAGACACTTCCATCATGCAGTGAGCGACCCATAACACTAGTGCTAGTATCATTTCCGTTCTATTTATAACAAAAATAATAATTTATTATTAAGGATGAGTTGTTTCTTATGAACAAGTTCGGAGGTAGTATAATACTCCTCATGTCTTATATAGGATAAAGTTTGTAGTATAAAATTGTACATAAATTTTATTTTATATTTAGAACTGATATAGTACTGTTTAAGAAAGGCATCTGGCTCAGGAAAAATTGGTGGTGCGGTTCTTTGCAGATTAGAGGGGCAAATACTAATGATTAAGATTACAAGCTCACAACTTTCCACTTTCAAGGAATCATCCATTAGCACCAAAGAAATCTTGAGATTTTCATCCATTCTTCCTTCTCGTGGATATATCAAAAGAAAGCAAAAAATCAGAGTGGGGGTTTTTTCGTCTTCAAACTTGTCTTCTCCTTTTCTCCAACATATTACATATGGTTTCAACCAGAGCAGATTAAGATAAAATTTGTACCCTGCATGATTCAATAGAATACACAAAACGTTCTTGTGATCTTGTGCCACCGAACCATCATATTTCGATGGAAAGGCTACATCACAACCATCATCTTATTTTACAAAAAAAAATTCATGAACCATTCAATAATATATTCAAAAGGTGGGAAGTTGAAACAGGCAGTCCAAAAAGTAGTTCAAAAGTGAAGTCATATTAAACCAGATAGATGAAAGAAGCACCCGTTCTACCTGTTAAGTCATTATCATTTATTGTCACTGATTTACAAGACCCTCCTCCCCGTAATATTTTTTTTTCAAAATCACAATGATACCAACAACCCCAAATCGACAAGCTTCCAAAATCAAACAAGCACTGTCTCGTATTACTGATGACATGTAACCTTAACAGTGTCGGGGTCTTAAATTGAACTTCACAAGGACTCACTCTCTGGTGTGAGGTAGGTGATGCTTGTTTAATGCCTCCCTTTGAATTGTGTAGAAATTTTCAAGCTGACCACACATTATTCTTCCAACGTAATTATGAAACAAGTCCTCTTTTCTATAAACAAGCTCATCAGAAACTACGAGGATGTGCCATTATTGAGCCCAGAGATGCCCAAAGGGTATAACTACTTATTCTCAATTCATTTATTGCCCCCTGCACCTTTGTTTTGTCCTCACTCATGGTCCTTTCTTTTGTTCCTTCTTCCCCAATCAATTGCTTCTTCTTATATCAGCAAGTTTTTATACTGTAATGATCACGTTTTTACTTTCCTTCTTACACGGACCAATTCCAAAAGACTACTATTTGGAAAGTCATATTCAAAAGTTAGCTGGCTAACTCGAGAGTAGAGAGTCTGAACTTGCTATAAATCTCACTTCAAAGTGTGGTACACTGCAATTTAATTACAAAACCAATTGATCAGATGCAAATGAGCAGCGGAAAGCTAAGCAACCTGGTTGTTAAGTTAAGGATATCATGAAATGTAATGTCATAATTAGGCTGTGCCTATGATGATAATGGTAATAACATCCTTAAAAGGCGAGAATCATAGCTCTAAGTGGTTTGGCTTTTATTAAGATAGAGAAGGTTAAGGTTTTGTTTAAGTGACTTGCACGACAACATGCCACTCCACATATTGAAATGAAGAAGCTTTGATGAAAAAGATGGGGCAGAAGCACTGAGAGGAGAGATGTTCAGTTGCTTGCTTCCATGTTGATCCAAACATTCAATTTAATTTATAAAAAAATATCTGAAAATCCCAGTGAGGCAAGAAAGACAGAGGAAGTAGTTAAAACAAAAGGAGGACATTGATAGCAAAACTAAAAGCCAGATCCCACATTACGAATGAGGACAATAAAATAAAATAACCAAGTTTTGATCTCTTTCACATGGGAAATAAATAAACACTCTAAATAAAAAAGATAAATGAGATCCATTTGGGTGAAAATCAGATGATGGGGATGGTTTTTAATTAATATGAAATTAGGGGCAAGGCGGGACCTTCATATTTGGCGCATTTAGAAAGAAGAAAGAAGTGGCAGGGAAATGACAAGACAAGAGGTAGGGAAAGAGAGAGAGAGAGAGGAGTGAGAATGATAGTGGGGGTGGGTGGGTCCCATGAGGGAGTGGATTAGAGAGAGATTAGAGGTTTACGTCAGGTAGTTAAACAGCATTCAATGTGGAGTTTGTCCTGGAGTGCTGCTCATCAATTTGTTTTGTCCCGTCCTTCTCTCCTTTCTATGTATGCTCACACGACTTTTTTTTTTTTTTTTTTTTTTTTTTTACAACACCTAATCAGTTAACCCCCGAATATTTAAAAAATACTTTTGTTAATGAACCCATTAAACATAATAGGGAGTAACGAGAAGTTAATGAGGGCATGCACTTTTGATCCATTTTTTTATAAAAAAAAAAATGCATATTCAAGTGTTTCATAACATGTTTTTCTAGGAAAAAATAATATAGTCGTTGACCATGTGTTGGGGTTGGGCTTCAATGGTGTCATTACGTGGGGAAAACGGGTGATTTACTAATGATATGAATGCTCGCTTGTAAATTGAGGGTTATGGATTCAATCTCGTTTATAACCTCCTATCAGATAACAATGGAAATGGTTTAATTAAAAGATAAATCAACTAAACCATTATCATTAATATATATATTACAGAAATTTACAAGATTTACGGAAATTCACAGTCAGGTTCTCACAAAAACAGTAAATATGTTCATGTTAATATTTGAATTATTTGATGTATTTAGATTTAGATAGAAAAGATGTTGGTGTAATTTGATTGATAATAGGAATAAAAGCAAAACCAATGTCCAATTGGTCTAGTGGGATTAGGCACTAGGTCTTTTAAGCAACGTCCATAGTTTGATTTTCGGGTTGTACATAGAGCTGCTGTCTTGGGAGAGTCGCCCCCTTATAGGCCTTTGCAGTACCTCTGTGTGCTGGTTGAGTTCCTTATAAAAAAATATAAATAAAATTAGAATAGTAAGAGGAAGTGTAGGATGAAGAGGAGAAGGAGGAATGTAATTGGTAGGGGGTAAAAGTGAAATTGATTGAGATCAAAAGGAGGTGGTGGTGGGTGGGACCCAAGAGGTCATAGCAGTGGTATGGGTCAAGATCATTTTTCCTCGAAAGTTTTCATTGAGGAGAAATGAGTATTTGAAAGTTTTTTTAGGGGCGATTTTTTGCGTCGTCCTCCAATGTTAAATTTGATTGTTAAATCGATCAAACAACACATGTCGTATTACTTTTATCATCCCCATTCTTGAGGGCAAAAAGAAATGAATACGGAAAGAGATCAAATCCTTCTTGAAGGAATTTGGTATATTCAAATCCTTAAGGATTACCACGACGAGCATAAAGAAATGAATATGGAAAGAGATCAATATCGTCTTGTTGAAGGAATAATCGGTATTGAGAGTATTAAAGGTATAAACAGACTTGACATGATCGAAGCGAAGAACACGGAAATCTCATCTTTTTTGAGTTGTTGAAGGATGCAGAGCCAAGAATCGAGGGTGCAGAGGAAGAATTCAACCCTGGAAAGGTTGATCTTGGAGTCAGAGAGGGAGATCCTTGAAACGTTAAGCTTAAGGCAACCGGAAGTTGTGAAGTCGAACTTGTTAAAGGGGCTCAAAGGTCTGTCACAAAACTCAGAGGAAGCATCACTTATGATCTACCACTCTAGTTCTATTTATAAGTCCAGTTTGACCAAATCTCACATACCAAGGAGAGGTAAGTATCTCAATGATTATGGAACAAATTTCCAACTTTACCCTCATTTATTAATGGGTACCTTTTAAAATTTATTGTCAAATCTCTCTCATTTTTTTCTCTTTCCAACATGACTAGCCAATCTCTCTCATCATAATTACTATGGGCAAAATGTTCACAATCTCATTTATTTGGTCAAACCTGGACTTATAAAAGGACCAATTTTTTTTTGTCAAACCGATATAAATAAGGCCAGGAGTGGTAAGCAAATGAAACGTAAAACGAGATATGAATTGTCTCAAAAATTGGTACAGTAAGACAAAGCAATAGTTATAATATTTACCTTTCTATAGATTGATTTAGGTCACTCTCTCCTATTGCGAACCACGACGATAGTGGGTGGTTTCCTAAAAAAATGGTTGGAGAGACCGGTGTTTCAATTGGGACAAATCTTTTACCTATACATGGTTCCCAATTGAAACACCATATCATATTGAGCTTAGTGATGTGGATGATGAGGTGACATGATGACAGGACAAAATTTCTATATTTTGTAAACTTCTGGGGTAAAATTGCTCCTAAAAAAACTTTCGAATACCCACTCCTTCTTAGCGAAAACTTCGAAGGTAAAAATGATATTTAATTTGGGTTGTACATAGAACTGCTGTCTTGGGATCAGACGCTAGGTCTTTTAACCAACATCCATGGTTTTATTCTTGGGTTGTACATAGAGCCGTTGTCTAGAGAGAGTTGCCCCTTATAGACCTCTGCAGTAGCTGAATCCGGATTAGTCTGGATTGGTTGAGTTCCTCATAAAAAAAATATGAATAAAATTAGAATATTTAGAGGAGGTGTATGAGTGATTGAAGAAGAGGAGGAATGTAATTGGCAGGGGTAAAAGTGAAATTGATTGAGATGGAAAGGAGGTGGTGGTAGTGGTGGCCGGTGGGTGGAGGGCATAGTAGTAGAAATGTAGTATTGCTTGAGCAACACCCGTAACCACCAAGCCTCTTTTCATTGTTGTGGGGTGAAAGCTACAGCCTACAGGCCTGCTTCCTCTCAATTCAATCCTCCCCAACAAGCAAAGCTCTCTCTGTGGGCCCCCACGTCAGCACCTCCCCATCCCCATTTCATTATCTCTTTCCTTTTACAAATATATTCCTTCCCTGAGAGAAAAGCAAATAAGAAAAAGAAAAGTGTCATGACATGAGAAGAAGGAGGAAGAAATAAAAAAAAGAATGAGGGAGACAAGGGGGACAAAGTGGAGGAATGTTAATAAGCCATCATTTCTAAAGCTAAATATTCTCCCTTTGACTTTCTTCTATATTCATCATCTTCTCCTCATTCTCATTCTACCCTTTTCCTTGGACTTATCCCAACCTCAACAAAAAGTGTCTCCACCACATTCACATGTCCCCCTTTTCATTTAACCCCACTCCTGTTTTCTTTATATTTAATCCCTCTCTTGTTCCTTCTTTTAGCTTTGTTATACTATTCTCTTCATAGCCTCAACAAGATACGCTACGTGAATCAGCCATGTGTTCACTCTAGTACAATAAAAAAGATATTGATCAACTCAGTGCTTATTTGGGATCCCGTTTGGGACCCTTGAAAATATTTATTCAAGTAAATTGAAACAAACTCCTCTTACGTCTTTCACATACATATCATGATTGAAAAGTTGTTTTTGAATGCTCCAGTCACTATTCTAAACAAGCACCCATATTGAAATCATCTTATCAATTGTCCATTATCTCGCTTTTTATTCATTATTAGTAGTTTTCCTTGTAACTTTACAGCAGAATGTGCATCCACAAACTATGAGCCTGTTTGAAATGTTACTTAATGCTTGTTTAAATTAGTAGTATTAGTTGTTTTTCCAACGTGATTTACGCTATTCGAGGTAAATATACTAGATGAGTTTTATTTTGATTTGTGTGAACGTGCTTTTTAAACGTCAACTTAAAGAGAGTTATATGCTTTAGGATACATAAGGTAAGCATACGAGTTGAACTTTGTTACTCACATGTTTATGATGAACAACTCCAAATAAAGTGCAAGATGTACTTTGTTTTTTTCACGGGATAGTTTGAGAAACACTAGTTGTTTTGTAAGTGAAAAATATTTGTGTGTTTTCACCCGAAAAAGGCTAACACCAACCAAGGCTCAACATAGTTTTAAGTTTTGGATTAGTGTTATAGTTGGAAAAAAATCGTGTGAAAAAAGTTACATCCGCGTATTCCAGTTCGTGTCAGCAATAATGAGTACCATATAGAAAAAAGCAATTATTAAATAATAAATAGGAGTAGAAATGAACATATGTGTCGTTATACTGTTGTAACTTTTATTGAAGGAAATGTATAGGATGGAGTTGTCTCTCGTGAAGAGGGGTTCGTAGTAGTTGGATGGAGAATGATGGTGTGGAAGAATATGGCAACGACCAAATTATGGCGACAAAGCATGAAACCCCTTTTTGCTGTGCTTTCGTTCTCTCCATCAACTTCCCAACACTGTAACCTCGTCAAGATTTAGTATTTGTTCTTGCCAAAGACACCCATGATTTAAAAGACATGCAAATTTTGCAAATATCTCAACTGGGATGCCTTTCCATCATATGAGAGGATCAGTACCAGAACTACTTCCAGATTAAGTTGACATTGATACCATCAACAAATTTCAAATTTCTTATCTCGCCTTTTGTGATTAAAAAATATTTATTTATTTTTAACTAAGGATCTGAGACCACACTAATAACTTGAAATTATGGGTGGATCAAATTTCATTTATAAAAGAATTTTCTCGCAACTAGGCTGCTCATTTTTTCATTCTCACGCCTCAAATTGATGACGTAGTTAAAGAATAACAAATCTCTTTTCGCTTACTTCCAATGGTTGTTGGTGTCATGGCCTTTGGCCATGTTCTTTATTTGCCAAACTAAACAAAATGTGCTGAAACTTATCCTTAATGGCACAAGCATTTTTTTGTTGCATGTAGGTTGGATCTGATACAATAATAAAGTCTTATTTCATTAAATGAAGGTCGGCTACATAGATCAAATGACACAATTGAGCTTGGTCAAAAATCAAATTTTGAATAAATTATCAACTTAGAGATCTCTCTCAATAGCTTATTAGAGTGTCCTCTTTGATTTTTCTCTGCCCTCTTTTATTGAACTCCAAATAATTTAATGTATCATTCTCACTAGTGTATTCCTTGACTTTCTTTATGTGAGTCCAAACCACCTCTACGGGCCCGTTTGGTATGGAGAACATTTAAGGAGGGAAAAAAATGGAATGGAAGATTGTGAGGGAACTTAAAAAGTTGAGATGTTTGGTAAATATAGGAATGTAACTTAAGGTGGGGGAAAATAAAATGTTTGATAAGAAAAAATTGAGTGTAGTGGGAAGGTAGGGTAAAATTCTCAAAATGCCCCTAAATGTCGAGAATTCGACAGTACCAATTGCAGATTTCATTTCCAAGACAAGTAACTAAATGTGTATATGAAAAATTTCTCAAAATGATAAAATCCTACGAAGAAAAAAATAACTAGAAAGCACTAGAATGATAAACATATTGACACCAACTGCAGCTGATTGATACATGAACAGTAATTCCATTCTCGAATTCACTATTCACAATACTCGATCTGTTTTGCATTTTACATGGACGAGGTTCAGTAATTTGATCATATATCTCAAACCACAGATCCGATTGTGATGAAACTTTTTTCATATGAAATTAGACTCCCAATGCGTCACGCAGACACCAAAAGCAAACTCAAAGGAGTTCAGATGAACGAGATATGGATTTCCGAAGTTGACTCTGGAATTCTCGCGTCATATCAGACAATTCAGTAATTCAGATGACTTGGTTCGAACAAAGTTGACAAGTTCAAACGTAACCCTCACCTAAAAGAGTATGAGTTCGAATGCATAAATTGATAGCAGCTAAAACTGTGCTGCAATTAATTTCAGCATATTGGAGGAGAAAGCTGGTCATGAGGAATGGAAATAAGGAGCAAAAATTGAAAGTGGAGAAACTAAAGAAAGATGGATTACTACTTTTGCAACTTTCATTGACAATTAAATCTTCTTTCATGGTTTCACTGTTCACATCACTAGCTCTTTCTTTGTATTTCTTCATTCCTCATACCACCGTGAGGGAGTTTGAACCAGACCATTGACGACTTTCTTGTATCTCTGACGAGCCACCACCACTGTCCTCCTCACTGTCATCATTGGGAACGAGAAGGCTAGAGAGCTTTGGAGTCGTAACTGCGTCTTTGGAGGGAGAGCGATTTGGGAACGAACAACTGAGTTCGGGAGAAGCTTTTTTGTTCCATTAATTCACTGTCCCGAAAAGATTTTATGATCCGCCACTTTTGGTTGGATTTCAATTTCCCACGTTTATAGGAGCTTGGAGCTAGACAGAAATTAATGTTGAAAGGAACTCTACGCGCCAAACATGTTTTGGCTGTGGGAACTCGATAATTTCATTCCTTTTCAGTTCTTACACCAAACGGGAACCAAAGATTTTTTTACTATTCATTTTTCATAAAATTAGACAAATAAAACTGGAAAAGTCAAAATTTGGTGTCCCTGTCATTCGGCAACTTTAAAACAGTCTCTTTTGGCATGAAAATTTGTTGGTTTCTCTTTGAATGCAAGCATTTTTTTTTTTTTTTTTAACGGGGTTCATGTTCATCCACCTCCAAAGAAAGCCGTCCATGTCACATTCTAGACCCTCCTCCTTTTTATTCATTCTTTAGTTCAATAAATAAACCAAAAAAGAAAAAGAAAACCATCTGACTTGTTAAATTGAAAGATGGGATTTGGACAGAGGGGCTAATTATTTGAGTACGGCCACTCTTTTCTAAACACCACTGTACCCGCTCTATTGATAGGTCTACAACCAGAAAGCGACCCTAGATCATTAAAGCTTTCACCACATCATAGGCGGACCCATCCAATCGTATCACGCCACGTCAACCCCCACAGCGTTGAATCGTGGATCCGCCCGTACCGTATCATCGGCGTAAATCCAAGGGAACTAAGAAAAATACACCCTCTAAAATCTAAATCATTGAGCCCAAAAGATTTATTTCGGCCTCCAGTGTTGCTTGCGATGCAATAATAAAAAAGTTGGATTTCCTCAATACTCTAATGTTTTATTATTATACACCCAAAAATAAAAAATAAACCACCAGCACTATAATCTGATTAGGATATTCCTGATATGTGCGATGAGGGCAGCACGTGAGACTACTTTTGGCGCATGCCAAAAGGATGACAAACATGGGACTGCCACGTCATTAGTTTTTTTAAAAAAAATATATATAATAATTTTCCTTTCAGTGGATACTGGAGACGCAGCACATCACACCGACCACAGGCCACTGTGCGCCGACGCTGTAGTGCACGCCGGAAGGATCACAATTTTTTTAGGTCAAAGGAAGGATCACATTTCACGAATGCTAAATTTAATACTTCATCCAGTTTTTAATATATGAGAGATTTTTTTTTTTTTTTAAGTTGAAGGAAGTTAAATAAATTATTTAATCGCATCATATGTTTTATATTTATAAATTATATATCGGGTTTTTAAGTTTGGTAAAATAATTTAAAGAAAAAATAATAAATATAAATATTTTAAAATAATTTCATTAATCTCTTTTAAAAAAGTAAACCATGTCTTATATTAAATACTGGAAAGAAATAATATTTTTAAAAAATTGATAAAAGTAGAGAAATTAGGTAATTAGTTATTTTTCGACCAAGAAAAAAAAGATTATGTTTTCATGCTTTTGGCTTCTGAATTTGTCCCTACTTTACCGCAAAAATTTCCATATTGCCATTGCCACCCAACTCATGAACTTTTGTAAATTTCTTAAAATTTGCTGGTGCCCCTGGAACTCCCGTTTTGTCCGAACATCCACGTCCCCATGATAAGTTATTATTAATTTAACATTTTTAACTCCAACTAATTCCTAATATAACATATATTTATAAAATTGATTTTAATTTTAATTATAAGATATAATTTTTATATTTATTACTACATCATAATAGAGGAGAAAAATGAATGATAAGATTAAGAAAGAGTATTTTAAAAAATACAGATCATGTTAATTAATATAAATAACTTATTAAATCTAATTAAATTAGTTTTATATATATATATATATATATATTTTATGTTAAGGACAAAATAAAATCCTTTCAAAGAAAAATCGTCAGCCTCGTTATAAAACTGGTATATTATTAATTTAAAGTCGCTGAAATATACTACTCCAACTTTATTTCTATAATATTGTTTATTTTACATAACTAAAGTTTTCTCTGGCCTCTTTGCAGGTTGGCTAAAATGGAACTCAAAAAACAATCCATCTGGTAGGCTCATTACTAGATGGCCATGGCACAGAACATTTGGTGTTGTGTCTTTGGCTTCTACGGAAGAATAGATGTACAAAAGTATTTGAAGGCATAGGAGAAATGGTAAGCGATTACACAAAGAATGCATATTCCATTTAATGGAAGGAGTGGTGCATGGTCGTTTCAAAGCATCAAATTATGCGAGATACCGGATAGAGCGCCGAAGCTAGATGGCGTCCCCCAAATCCAGGCTATGTACGGGTGGATGTGGATGGATCATGCAGGAATAGTGGACAGGCAACTTGTGGAGGAGTGATTAGAGATCACCAAGGAAACTGGATATGTGGGTTTCAACTGAAGCTAGGATATCTTACGTCAATCAATGAAATCCATGCTATCTAGGGGGCCTTCTACTATGCAAACAATTGGGTTTCAAGAAGGTTATGCTCCATACTGATTCATTAGATGCAATTCATTGTTGTTACTGGATTGTGGGCAGGGTCATCTTATGAGAGAGGAGATACAGGAGGTAAGATCCCTTATCATTTCACACGAGGATCTACAGATCATCCATAGGGAAGCATTAAGATGTGCTGATTATTTAGCCCGATCAGCTCAAGGGATGAATCAGGATTTTGTAATAATCTCATCACAACCTATTGAATGTGTTGACTTAGATAATATTGAGGGTGGCGGAATGTCACTGAGTTCAGTGAATACAGTCTAATATTAGACTTTTTGTAAACCTCAAGCCTTTGGCTTGCCCATGTATTATATAAAAAAAAGTTTTATAAAAAAAAAATTTGATAAGACCTATATGCATCTTTTTAACCTGATTAAGACTTATACACTTAGCATTATATACTTACTATATTTTTATCTAATCAAAATGAAACAAGTGATTTTTTAAATATTAATAATACTAGTAATATTTTTGCATGTTAAATAATTTATAAAACATATGTATTTATTTAAATCAAAATAAAAACCTTCAACTTTTAAGATTAAATTCCTGAATTTTGTCCTGTGAAGTTAGTACTTAGTAGCATAACTGTTGGGGTTGTGATGTTCGTAATTTGTACTCAGTGTTGTGCTTAATATAAGATATATAATTATGGAGTTTATTTTGGTCATAAATATAATACATAATTTCATATTTATTATCATTTTTGTAATTTACCTCTATTGATATTTTCTCAACAATAATCAATGAGAGAAAATGAGGGATTGAAAGAAGATAAATAGGATATTATTAGAAATACATGACATATTCATTTACTTAATTATTTTTTTTAATCTAAGGGATTTAAATTTCTCAGGTTGCGTGAGAAGAAGAAGATTCCCTACACACATTTGTGAAATGGTGGGACCCACACATATATATAATACTAATTATATATATATATATATAGTCCCACCATTTTATTACAGAATATTTAAAACGCTTTTTCTATAACATGAAAAATGTTTTTAACTTAATCTAATTAAATAAAATAAATATATCTTATACGAATGATAATAAAAATACAAAGAAAAGACTTATCCAGATATGACATTGAATACCGTACTGTTATGGCGAACAATCCACGTGATCGTTGGATTGGATGTTTGATTCCGCCGTATTATCTAGAAGATTCTTCTTTCTCAGCAAATTTAGATCAGTTCCACTTGTGGAAATTTCATTAATCTTTCTTCCCCTTTCTGCTTTGATCAAATGTGGTAGATGGTCACATTGTAAATTACCAACCAGTCATTCATTAATGACGGGAGCTGGTAATAAATCTAACAACTATCATCATCATATTCATCAGGAATTTGGGTTTATACTGAACCAATCAAACACAAAAAAGCTTGAGTCCTTGTTGGGACTTACTGCACTTATGTTCACTAATCAAAGTTATTTTTGTGTTGATTTGAAACTGTTAATTATATGCATGTTTACAAAAAACTATGACAACCCCTCTCATATATAGAGTACTTTACTTTATATATGGTAAATCACGATTTAAATAACCCATTCGAAGAATTCAGCTATTATTCTAAAGGGTTAAGGAGCGTCAAAGACAACAAACTATTAAATTTCAGGAGGCGTCAAAAGACAATAAACTATCAGTGGACACCCAAAGACAACAAACTTTTAAAAAAAGCGTCAAAGACAATCGTTAAAAAAAGTTAACGTTAGCAAAAAGTTAACGTCAGTTATCTAAGAGAAAGCGTAAAGACAACAAACTATTATTCCAAGGCGTCAAAGACAAAATTCTAAATTTTACTAAATTAAATAATTTTTTCTCAATTGTCATTATTCAAAACTACTTGTATAAATATCTATGGACAAAAATTACTTATTCTTCAATTTTGTCAAAATTATAATTTGCTAAAATAAACAAAAGTTTTGATTAAAAATATAATTATATGATTTAAATAAAACTCAAGGTGTTTTATAGTTTATTATATATGTTAAAAAATATATATGATTTATTTTTATTTTAGAAGAAATTTATGTGAGTTAAAAAATTCATTTAATGTTAATAAAATTTAAAAAATCTAAAAAATTTGTTGACAAAATTGAAGAATGAGTAATTTTTATCCATAGATATTTATACAAATAGTTTTGAATAATGACAATTGAGAAAAAAATTATTTAATTTAGTAAAAACTCAAGGTGTTTTATAGTTTATTATATATGTTAAACAAAAAAATATATGATTTATTTTTATTTTAGAAGAAATTTTATGTGAGTTAAAAAATTCATTTAATGTTAATAAAATTTAAAAAATCTAAAAAATTTGTTGACAAAATTAAAAAATGAGTAATTTTTGTCTATAGATATTTATATAAGTAGTTTTGAATAATGACAATTGAGAAAAAAATTATTTAATTTAGTAAAATTTAGAATTTTGTCTTTGCGTATTTCTTGGAATAATAGTTTGTTGTCTTTGTATTTTCACGCTTGATAATGACGTTAACTTTTTTTTAATGGCGTTAACTTTGTTTTAACGGTGTTGTCTTTGGTATTTCTTTTTTAAAAGTTTGTTGTCTTTGGTGGCCCACTTAATAGTTAATTGTCTTTCGTTTCCCGAAAATTAATAGTTTGTTGTCTTTGGGACGCTCCTTAACCCTTATTCTAAATAAACTCTTTGAAAGCTCAAACAAGCACTCTATGGTAGATCAGTTTTGATGGAGGGAAAGCTTTCTAGATGTCATGGAAATTGTTTCCTTTTTAAAAAAATAAAAAAAAGAAGTTGCAAAAACCTGTTCTTAAGAGGAATCTGTACATAACCTTGCATATTGATTTGGATGAAATCATTTCGTAGGGATCTATGCAAAAGATTGGATCCACAGAAAAGGACAATTTTATACGAATTCATATGGAAATTTATTCAAATGTACGATTTATAAAAGTTTACTGGTAGAACATATTTAATAGGTCTCATAATAAATAAACAATAATTCTCAATCTGTTTGGTCAAATGGAGACAGACAAGTCAAAATGGGACAATCAGTAAGAATTTATATCATGTTCGTCTCCGTAATTTTTGTCTTATCCTCTAATGAAATTTTCAAACCCATTACGCGACAAAGGAGGATATTATAGTCAAGCGGGTACAAAAATCACATTGTTCTCTATCCACTTACCCTTTCATCATTGCCATGTAAAATTAATAATCCTAAATAATATACTATTTCCGATATTAAATATATGAGGCTCAATTGATTTTTTAAATAAATTAAGAAAGTTAAATAAAAAAGTTTAAAATATTTATACTTATTATTTTTTTCCTAAAATAATTTAATTGACTAATAAATTGATATATAATTTAAATATACACAATATATTATGTGATTAAGTAATTTATTTATACTTATTAATATATTTTTCAAAATTCAATTAAATCTTATATTAAAACATTGAGTAACTTTTACCACGAGACCTATTTCAATAAAGAAACTGAATGCATTCATGCTTCATGGGAAGTTACTTCTGGTCAAGTTTACTGCGATGCGAACTCCACGAGAGTTCATGCATCCCTTGCAAGTTTAACCTGTTTTAATTATAAATGCATATTTGGTTTTTATTTACAGTGAAGTTTAACTTTTTCAAATAATTAGTAAGTAATTTGCATACCAACTACGTAAATATCTTTAATTTGTGTTTACCTGATCTTTTATACAACATCACTTCAACTTAAACAAAATTATTGCTTGTCTGGATTAGTTTTTCAAGAATATTTTTTATAATTTAAAAAGTAAGCGTCGAAAGAAGTTTTATCTTTCTTAAAAAAAAACTTTTAAAACCACGGTTTTAGAAAATACCAAACACTCATGTCGAGGGATGAAACTACAAGGGGGTTAGAGGTGGCTCACCCCCAAAATTATAAAATAGAACCTAGAAGTTTATGAAATTATATTCCAAATTTTTATACGAATTTCAATATTTTCATTTAATCCCCACTATAAGTTTTTTAAGGACTAAAATAAAAATATTGAAATTTTTATAAAATTGAAATATAGTTTCACGATCACCCAAATTCTATTCTATAATTTTTACCCTTCCAAATTACAATTCCCAACTTCGCCTAAGCTCATATAAAAACCACATAACAATCTCACAAACTCTTACTCCAAAGTTATTCTATATTTTTCTAGAAATACTCTTTTTCCAGAGCCTTAATTATAGGAACATTTTTGTAGTGTAAAAAGTATTCATATAATTAGGAAATGAAGGAATTAGTAAATTAGACATATATATAAAAAAATCATTTTCTAGAATAAGCGGCAACAAAGATGGAAAGCACTCACTTCTAATGCGGGGCTCAAGCCAATAAAAAATTGATCACCCATGGTACCTGAAATTTAAATCACATTAAAAAAAATTGTATAATAAAGATAATTTTAGTTCACAGAAAAAAATAATTCTTCATATTAAATACTGGTCTTAATTATAGAAAACACTTTTATAATATAAAATACACTATATAAAAATATTACTATAACTATGGCA
The DNA here is from genome assembly GCA_019022615.1 of Acacia melanoxylon. Taxonomy (NCBI): domain Eukaryota; kingdom Viridiplantae; phylum Streptophyta; class Magnoliopsida; order Fabales; family Fabaceae; genus Acacia; species Acacia melanoxylon. Next base: position 1,539,906 of record JAFJYJ010000106.1, read on the forward strand.
GAACAGAGTTTGGGTGACTTGACCGAGAGGAAGATGACAGCAGAGCCTGAGGCGCAGCACGGTGTCTGTGTCCCTAACATGTCATTTCAAACCAATAACAGGGACAACCACGTAAATGTAAACCCACCATTAAGTATTATTTTATGATTTTATTACAATATAAATAAACAATCTTCTTCACTGGTGAGTTTTTCGATATGTGTGCCTCTCCTCACCCCTCTTCCCCTCCCTGCCCCCACTTTATTCCTCCCCACTGTTTTTTTGCTCTCCTCTCACACATCGCTGTCTCGCTAGTCAGTATTGCTCTCTTTCTCTCTCTGATTCCCGGAAATTTGTCTTTTGATTTTCCCTTATGAGTAGGGTTTCACTCCCTCTTCTTCTCCTTTGTCTCTTTACTAACTTCCCCTCATGTCTCTCTTCCTTGCTCCGAGAGTGAGTCCCAACTCCACCGAACCGCCCCTATTCTTTCCTTCTTCTTCAAGCTCTATCGCCAAGTGTTCTTTGATTTTGCGTCTCTTCTCACTTTGTTCCCTTTTCCCCTCCCCCTTTTCCTATTTTCACTGGAATCTTGTTGAAAAGTGAATGCTCTTGGGCTGAACGTTCCAACCAAAGCAGCTTATTTATTTATTTTTTGTTTCTTCATTTAGCTTTGCAAGGATTGTTACCTTCGTACTTACCTTGCAAGTGTATTTCCTCTCATTTCTTGAGGCATTCTCTGGTATTGTGCTAAACTAGTTGCCGCAGTTGGTTTGTTGGAAACCTGGAGTAACAATAGCTGGCGTTTTAGCTGGTGAAACGAGAACTTCATGCTTGAATTTGGAGCTACTTGTTGGATTCTTAGAGAGAACGAGTTTCTGAGCTGATTTGTGCAAAACACCATCAATCAATAAAGGAGGTATATATATATAAAATTTACAGGCCTTCTGTCTGAGTAATACGGCTAACTCTCTGCTCCCATTTGCCTCTAACTTAGCCAATTATAATCCTCTGGAGTTTCTATCAAGCTGCCTTCATTTCCCCTGCTTCTATGTTCTTTAGTCTTCTCGCTCCATAGGTCAGGTAGCTCTACAACTTCCCCCTCATCTTGATACGGAGATTGTTGTATTGGGAAGATGGCGATGGCTGTGGCTCACCACAGAGAAAGCAGCAGCGGGAGCATCAGCAAGCACCTTGATTCCGGCAAGTATGTCCGATACACAGCAGATCAGGTTGAAGCGCTCGAACGCGTTTACGCTGAGTGCCCAAAGCCCAGCTCCTTGCGAAGGCAACAGCTGATCCGAGAGTGCCCTATTCTTGCCAACATCGAAACCAAGCAGATCAAAGTTTGGTTCCAAAATCGAAGGTAAGGGAATGCTCATAAGAAGCCTTTGAATTTCAATTCATAGAAACTAGTTTGTAATTTATTTTCTCAAGCGCTTGTATAAGATTGTTTGGTATTTCGCGACTCAGGTGCAGAGAGAAGCAGAGGAAAGAGGCGGGAAGGCTCCAGACGGTGAACAGGAAACTGTCTGCGATGAACAAGTTGTTGATGGAGGAAAATGAGCGGTTGCAAAAGCAGGTTTCCCAACTAGTATGCGAAAATGGGTTCATGAGGCAGCAACTGCATACTGTAAGGGCTTTGATAAACTAAGACAATTATTTCTGCGGAGATTGTTGTCAGTTGTCCCTATTATTGATTTACATATCGGTCTCTCATGGCTAATGATGATTTTACAATAGCTTTTGACGGAGAGGCAGTCGATCGATTTTTATTTTTTCACGTTATTGTTTTCCTGCAGGCGTCAGCAGCAACTACTGATGCAAGTTGTGATTCGGTGGTTACCACACCTCAACACCCCATAAGAGATGCCAATAATCCTGCTGGGTAAATTCACAGTTTACATTTATTAGTTTTTCTATGATCTTCTGAGGATATTTCTGATTTTTATTTGAACTTTACAGACTCCTGTCAATTGCAGAGGAGACCTTGGCAGAGTTCCTTTCAAAGGCCACCGGAACTGCTGTCGATTGGGTCCAGATGCCTGGGATGAAGGTTTCTTATTCTTTCCCTTGCTAGAAAGTTATTTGTAAATAACTTAGTGAACGGGAGTGTTCTGGGTGACGTACTTCTTTCTCTCGTCCTAAGAATTTTCTCCTTGATTTTTTTTCAGCCTGGTCCGGATTCTGTTGGGATCTTTGCCATTTCGCGAAGTTGCAGTGGAGTGGCAGCTCGAGCATGCGGTCTTGTTAGTTTAGAACCTACAAAGGTATGTTCTCTCTTTTATATTAGGAGGTAAAAGTTGGTTTTCTCGATATGCCTTTAAGGGTTTGCAAACTCTTTGAATTTTAATTCACCATGTCTTTAAACTATTGGTAGATCGCGGAGATCCTAAAAGATCGTTCATCTTGGTTCCGGGATTGCCGGAGTCTTGAAGTATTCACAATGTTCCCTGCCGGCAATGGTGGGACAATTGAACTCATTTACACACAGGTCTGGATTTAAACAAGGAATTTACACATCTCTTCAGCTTGGAGCTATGCCATTTATCTTCAATTGCAAAATTAAATTTGGTGCAGACATATGCTCCAACTACACTGGCTCCTGCCCGGGATTTCTGGACTCTTAGATACACTACAAGTTTGGACAATGGAAGTCTTGTGGTGAGCATCTTTTTGTCCTGCTTTCCAATCTTTACATAGAGATGTTTATAATTTATTAATTTTTTTATATCGAACTGTATCTTTTCTATCAGTAATTATCCTATTTTGAAATAATTTCCCTGATGTGCACTTATTTATTTTTTGAATCGACATCTGAAGGTTTGTGAGAGATCACTGTCTGGTTCAGGTGCTGGCCCTAATGCAGCGGCCGCAGCTCAGTTTGTGAGAGCTGAAATGTTCCCAAGCGGCTACCTGATTCGACCATGTGAAGGTGGAGGATCAATCATTCATATTGTAGACCACTTAAACCTCGAGGTTTGACTTGTTCACAATTTAATTATATCACTTTTTTTGTCTTTTTAAAATAATGGATTGAAATGCATGGCATTTTTCTTTTAGGCATGGAGTGTGCCAGAGGTTCTTAGACCCCTTTATGAATCATCAAAAGTGGTGGCTCAAAAAATGACAATTGCAGTAAGTAGCCCTTTTAACAGATACCTTCAATGACAGTTTTATCAATATTCAATTATTGATTTGTTATCTGCCGTGGATATCCTTATCTGGTGTATAGTTATTAAACCCTGCTGAGGATGGTACATCCTGTAGAGATTGCCTCTTTATATTTTTTTTAAACAGAGATATTGCTCTCTCTGTTTTTCTGGTTCTGCATGCAATGTTCAGCAAGTGCTTTAAGCTTATTGGTTTCCTAAACCCTCTTTTTGTCATCCTGGGTTCTGTAAATGAAATTTCTTGTAATTCATTGCTTGTGATAGGCGCTACGCTATATTAGGCAAATCGCTCAGGAAACAAGTGGCGAAGTTGTTTATGGTTTAGGCAGACAACCAGCTGTTCTGCGAACTTTCAGCCAAAGACTAAGCAGGTAGGCAAACGAAATTTTCTTCTTTCAATTTGTTTTGACCATGCAGCTTTCATCTTTGAGAGGTATTTGAATCTCACAGTTTCGTCTCATTTGATCTGTTATATTTGCAGAGGCTTCAATGACGCTGTCAATGGATTTAATGATGACGGCTGGTCCATAATGAATTGTGATAGTGCTGAGGACGTGGTTATTGCAGTCAACTCAACCAAGAATCTCAGTGCCACTTGTATTCCTGCAAGTTCCCTGACATTCCCTGGAGGAGTTATCTGTGCAAAAGCTTCCATGTTGCTCCAGGTGAGTCTGAAGATGGCATGGATATTTTCCCTTTTTTTGAGCCAAGGCACGGGGGCTTATCTTTTATAGATAGTTTGTTTTCTTTTTGGACTCAATTATTAATAAAATAAAAGATAAGGAGCATGTGTTTTATGAAGCCATTGGTAGGTTAAGCTTTACATTAAACTATTACATGACGACTGCTTTAGCAAATAATCCTATAGACAAGAATTTTTGTAGATATATTCATGAATACTGGGTTGGAGTTCAAATGTCTTTTGCTGTTTGGCTTTTCCAGAATGTTCCTCCGGCAGTCTTGGTTCGATTTCTGAGGGAGCATCGCTCTGAGTGGGCTGATTTCAATGTTGATGCCTACTCTGCTGCATCTCTTAAAGCAGGCTGCTTTGCCTATCCTGGGATGAGGTCAACTAGATTCACTGGAAGTCAAATTATCATGCCTCTTGGGCATACAATTGAACATGAAGAGGTACTTTTGCATTCTCTTCCCAGCTACAGATGCAAGATGGAAATGTCTTGACCCTTTTTATGGCTTTGTGAGTGTAGTTATGGTCTGTGTCCTTTTAGGGTTCTTTCTCTATTCAGGGCGAGCAGTGAATGATACTTACCAACTGCAGTCTGCATTGCCTATTTCCTTTTTCTTCAAGTTATGTCACAAAAGTTTTCATATTGAAATAATACTTCCTGCCAATTGTGTTTGCGATCCAGATGCTTGAAGTTGTTCGTCTTGAAGGCCACTCTCTAGTTCAGGAGGATTCTTTTGCTTCAAGGGACATTCATCTCTTACAGGTGCTGTCTATGACTCTTGTTGAAATATTGGAAATTTCCTGTTCCTTATGTGTGATTGAAGTCAGATAAATTGCAATGTCATTTTTTGGAACGAGTTTCTCTTTTCTTGAATGATGCATTGATATCTGTGCCTTAATGTATTGACTGGTTAGGCTGAAGCTAGCATCTATGTGTATGCTTATGATGGAAGCCATATTTGGAATTTGACATGTTGCAACTGCTTATTGTGATTGAGATCATCTGCTGCAATTTGTCTTGCGTTTGTGAGAGAGTGATGGAGGGGGAATGTGTGTTGCCCCAACTATCTTTCCATGCCCCCTCCCAAGATACGCTATACATTTACTTGCACATTGCAGATGATCAAAATCCCTACTTACTACTCCCTCTGCCCGTATTTACAAGTCTCAAATGTTATATTTGCGTTGTCTCTAAATATAAGTTAACAGTTCAGAGTCTAGGGTGATTAACGAGTTCATCTTAAAATATCCTTATAGGGAGTGAAATTAAAGTTTCTATTGGATGCACATTCGAATGAGACATTTAGTTGAGGGCATATTTGATAAGATAAGGCTAATTTTTACACATCACTTAGGTTTTAGTGTTAATTGGTTAGCATGTTCAGGATAGGTGAGAGCTTTATTTAAAGATGGAGGGATTATTAGTTAAAGCTCCTTTTGGAATTCCGTTTAGGCTTCATATATTTGTGTGTCTGTAGGTTTTTGGTATTCTTCTGCCTTTTAAGGGTGATGCCTGTCACCAATAGATCACTTCCATGCAGTCTCATAGTTGACCCAGGAACTGATCACTGCATTTGTTGCTATTTTTGCAGATATGTAGTGGGATTGATGAAAATGCTGTTGGGGCTTGTTCTGAGCTTGTATTTGCTTCCATCGATGAAATGTTCCCTGATGATGCTCCGTTGTTGCCATCCGGTTTCCGCATCATCCCATTGTATTCTAAATCAGTTGAGTTCTGTTTCTTTGTGTTATACTTAGTCTAATTATCAAATACTCACAAGATAGTTATGCTATTTTTTCGTATCATTTGGTTCAAGTTATTACATGGTCTTGTGGATATGGTACAAGAGTGCTGACTAGACTTGCTGCTTTGTTAATATATGGATCCCTGTGATAAGATGTAGTTATGTTTCAGGGTGATAAGAAGAATGCAGTATCTGTAAATCGGACCCTAGACTTGACATCTGGTCTTGATGTGGGCCCAGCAACAAATCATGCTGCAGAAGATGCATCATCATGCCATAATACTCGGTCGGTATTGACTATTGCCTTCCAGTTTCCCTTTGAGAGCAGCTTGCAGGAAAACATTGCAATTATGGCACGGCAGTATGTGCGCAGTGTGATTTCATCTGTGCAGAGGGTTGCCTTGGCTATATCTCCATCTGGTATAAGCCCAACTGTGGGACCAAAACTCAGTCCTGGCTCTCCCGAAGCAGTAACTCTAGCTCACTGGATATGCCAGAGTTATAGGCAAGTCTGCATACTGTCTAATAATTGCTTTTATCCAAGTAAAAAATTTAATGAATGATTGCTATGTTGTCTTTGGCAGCTTCAAATTGAGTTTTGTTAATGATGTATTTCATTGTTCTTAAAGTATCTTTCTTTCCTGATCTCTATTGTCATTTCTTTCCTCTTTAACTACAGTTTCTATATGGGAGCAGAATTACTGCAATCCGATTCTCTTGTTGGCGATTTGTTGTTGAAACAACTATGGCATCATCAGGATGCCATTTTGTGTTGTTCAGTGAGGGTATGTTTTAAGTGTCTCCTTGTTATGTTTATGATAAATTTTGTATTGGAATGATCTAGTGTATAGTTTGTGCACATTAAAACTAGTTGCTCAAAAGTTTGTCTTTGATGGGAATTGCAGTCCATGCCTGTGTTCATCTTTGCAAACCAGGCAGGGCTTGACATGCTGGAAACAACCCTAGTGGCTCTGCAAGATATCACATTGGATAAAATATTTGACGACTCTGGACGCAAGGCATTGTATACAGAATTCGCCAAGTTGATGCAGGAGGTGATTTCAGGACTAAATACTTTCCTTTCATTTGAAATGCTTATTCAATTAGATATTTCATGATTGTTCTCCATGTCATTTTGCCTGGTAGTCTGATCTCTGTTTTAATCTGCTTATTCTTAAAATAGGGGTTTACTTCTTTGCCTGCCGGAATTTGCATGTCCATGATGGGACGGCATATTTCATATGAACAAGCTCTTGCATGGAAAGTTCTTGCTGAAGATAACAGTGTTCATTGCTTAGCTTTCTCTTTCATAAGTTGGTCATTTGTATGAATATTCAATGCCATATTTTCATATTTATCTAATTTTTGTCTTGGTTCTTTTTTAATTTAATTACTTTAATCTTATTCCATTGTAAGGAGGATTGCTGTAGTCATGTAAATACAGAACTCGTTTGATCTCTGTCAAAGAGAAAACAAAACTCGTATTTTCTCCATCCACTGAGTCTGTCTATGTTGGCAAAAAACAATATTATTACAAAAAACGGAGCATTTCATTATTAATTAGAAAACATGAATTATTTATAAAATCATATTTATAACAATCTGTTTCGGGACTGGGAGTATTTAAACTGTGTTTTTATTCTGTTTTAAGCATAAACTGGTCTCTCTCACACACATATAATTATATTGCGTACAAATTACTTATAACGAGTTTAGAACCCTGCCCATTGTTGAACCTCATTTAATTCAACAATTAAATAATATAGCATCTATTACTTATATAACATGAGTGATTTTGGTTGGCTGGCTGTGGGTGACAAGTGAGATAGAATGGGAGGGCCTATTGTTGGGTAAAAAAAGGACATTGTTCCTAAGTGATTTGATTATATGAAAAGTTGAATGTCTATTTGAATGCTACCTAGGAGTGTCTCCTATTAGATAAATTAAACATTTAATATTATTATTAGGGTTAAAGACTAATTTTAGAACTAATTTTGAGGGTGAGGTGGATGTGTTAATTGTCAGACTAGTTAAAATTAACTTTTTTACTTTTTATATTTCCGAGATAAAAGTATCCCTCATTTAATACTTCTAGAGCAAAATTAGCTTTTAACTCTTATTATTATCATATGTGGCCACCCTGTCACATTAATATAAAATTCTTATTTATTTTTAAAATCTAAAACTAATTAAAAAAATGAATGCGGACGAGATAAAATAAAATATTTAATCTATTACGAAAATTTAAATACTGAATCCTCTTATACCCTGTGATAACTTGATAAATTTTCTCATAGCCATGATAACCTTTTTAACTTACCTATTTTTTTAACAATCAAAATAATCAAAATTTATATAAAATGTTAAGAGAAAAATTAAAGATTACTTTTCAACCCACGCATCCAAGAAAATATCTCTTTATTTTTTGAGCATATTTTATTTTTTGTCTTTATCTTTTTAGTTGTTACCATGTTCTCAGAGGCGGATCTACATATTAGATTTGGGGCAAGTGCCCCTCTTAAATTTGTCACTTGTTAATTTTTTTTAAAGATGTATTTAGTGCCCCCTTGAATTTGTATTTTCCAATTTTTTTGTTAAAGATATATTTGATAAGATTGATAATAGGAAATTATGATGGAATTAAAAAAATAAAGCGCAGAAGGATAACATTATAATTTTTTTTTTGTAATATACTTTTATTATTAAAATATATGTAGTTAAGCTTATTAGTCTTTCATCATCCTTCATTGTAATTTATATATTGTATTTTAATGTCCTCGCTTTTTAAACGATGAGGTTTGTAAAATAACAAATTCTCTCTTATTACATTATCAAGATTCACTGATTTGTGAATATTTTTTTTGATATTTTTTTTGTTTTTTAATACATTTAAAACTTTCTTTTAAAAAAAAAAAATTCCCCTTAAATAATTTTTTGGATCCGCCCGGCATGTTCTCACATTCAAGATGGCCGGCGGAAAGATTTCCAATGTCTCTCTTTTTATATAATCAATAGATAAAATTAAACACATACGTGTAATTTCGAGCCACCCACAGGTGGTAACAGACTAACAATAAAAACCTTAAAGTTAATTATATTTCGTCTTAAAATTCAATAATATTTCAACTTTATTCTTATATTATTAGATAACAGACGCAGAGGTGGTAACAGACTCATCTCTGAGTTGTTTTTGATGTTATGCGCCTGTTATTGGCTAATACTTGTCCTTTCCTAAGTTTCCTTGCTTTATTTGTTTGTTTCGCGTTCTTGATATAGCCATTTGGTCTGTTGTTGTCATTTTTGTTATGTTCTGTAATGTTTCGTGTGTAAGTTTCTTCTCAGTAATGAATATAACCAGAATTGTTTGAGAGAGAGAGAGAGAGGAGTATCTGCACCAAGACTTCCATTTCTTGTCAAGTGTCTATGTGCCTCACCTTTTTGGATTATCTAGTATATGCTAAATCCAAGCCAATTTTCACAATCAACAGTATCCAGTAGTTTTTTCATCCATATTCCTGCTAATCCTTTTCTTGTATCTACGATCACTTGGTAGGAAATTTGATCGTTGCTTGAAGGTTTTTTTCTAATGTGTTTGTTAAAGTTGTGTCTTTTTTCTCTTTTCTTAGACTCTGTAATAATTATATTTACACGTCAATTTATTGTACTATGTAAACCTCTTGTTTGCTAAACATCATTTTGTCTTATTAAACAAAATTAAGAGGAGTAATTTTACCCCGTAAAAAAAAGAAGAGTCTTTCACCTCCAGTTTATATTTATCGATCGTTGTAATAAATTTTTTCAGAAGAAAGCTAAACATGAAAATCGTTTAATGGAATGAAATGAAATTTGATGAAATGACGAAGTTAACATATCAACTTCAAAATTCACGTCTCTTTTTTGGGTTCGATTTCTTTGCTTGGTAGGTCTTTCTCCTCATCCCTCCTTATCTCTCATTTTTCAAGATCGTTCGGTATTCAAAAATATATTTTTAGTATCGGTTAGTATCTTAAAATATTTTTTCAAGATCCTAAAATAATTTTTAAAAATTATGAAGTATTTTTTACATCAGGTTAAGTATCTTGAAGTATTTTTTTAGTATCGGTCGATAAATGAAATATTTTTTCAAAATCCTAAATTTGGATCTTAAAAAAATATTTAGAATATACGATATTAAAAAATACTTGAGGATGAAGACGATCAAGATTAATTCAAATTAATAGTCTAGATTGGTTGAGGAGAGATATGAAAAGTTGAGATTGGATGAAGAGGGATGATGAGAATATTGGAGAATGAGATGATCCAATTCCCTCTTTTTTGACCTATATTGCATGACCTTTTTATGATTAAATTCCAGTTATTATGAACATCATAAGCTTTTGGTGACTTACCGGAAGATAACAGAACCGATAGGCAGAGAAACCGGATGGGGGCGGAAGAGATATCTCACCCATGGTTCTCTACCCATCTCTTATTATCTTCGATTCTGACCGTTGAAATCTTGATCCAAGGGTTAAGAATCATTTTAAAAAAAACTGCATGTAGTAATTTTTATGCAGTTTTTTTAAAAATGATTTTAGATCCTTAAATTAAGATTTCGATGGTCAGGATTGAAGATGAGGGATGAACAGAGAATTGATTAGAGAGAAACCGAAGTGAGGGCAGGGCATGATCCCCAGCACTGTACCTCTAACATGTCATCTCAAACCAAGAAGAGGGAGGGACAAGCACGTAAATGTATCTTGACTATATCAGGACTACTAGTACTAGTATTTTATGAATGAATGAATTCTATAATAATAAAGTGTTAATAACATAACTCCCTGGTTAGTTTTTCGATATGTGTGCCCCGTCTCCCAGTCCCTCTCTTTCCTTACTGCGCCTCACTTTATTCTTCCACAGTTTTTTTAGCTCTTCTCTCAAACATCACTGTCTCCATACTGCTCTTTCTCTCTCTGATTCCCTGAAATTTGTCTTTTGATTTTCCTTACGAGTAGGGTTTCACTCTCCCTTCTTCTTCAAGCTCAATCGCCAAGTGTTCTGTGATTTTGCGTTTCTTCTTACTTTGTTCCCTTTTTTCCTCCTCCTTTTCCTATTTTCACTGGATTCTTGTTGGAAACGGAAAGCTTTGGGGCTGAACGTCCCGACCAAAGCAGCTTATTTATTTCTATGTTGTTTCTTCTTTGAGCTTTCCAAGGATTGTGAGGTTCGTACTAAGCTGGCCAGTGTATTTCCTCTCATTTCCTTAGACGTTATCTGGTTTTGCTGCCGCAGGTGGTTTGTTGAAAGACTGTGAGTAACAACAGCCAGCGTTTTAGCTGGTGAAACGAGAATTTCATGCTTGAAAGCTATTTGCCTATTTGATAGATTCTTACATTAAGCGGTGGAGTTACTGAGCGGATTTGTGCAGAACATCATCAACCAATAACGGAGGTTAGATATATACAAAATAATGACTTTCTGTCTGTTGTACGTCTAATTCTGCTACCCCCATTGGGCTTTAACTTCGTTAACTTAGAATCCTCTGGTGTTCCGATGAAACACTCTTCATTTTCCTCCGCTTTCTGTGTTATTTAGTATTCTCGCTCCATAGGGCAAGTAGCTCTAAAATTTCCCCTTCGTCTTGATTCAGAATTTGGTGTTTTGGAAGATGGCGATGGCTGTGGTTCCCCATAGAGAAAGCAGCAGCGGGAGCATCAGCAAGCTCCTTGATTCCGGTAAGTATGTCCGATACACGGCGGAGCAGGTTGATGCGCTCGAACGCGTTTACGCTGAGTGCCCTAAGCCCAGCTCCTTGCGAAGGCAACAACTGATCCGAGAGTGCCCTATTCTTGCCAACATCGAACCCAAGCAGATCAAAGTTTGGTTCCAAAATCGCAGGCAAGGGAATGCTCAGAAGAAGTCTTTGAATTTCAATAACTAAAAATTAGGCTGCAATTTTTTGTTTTTTGTTTTTGGAAGGGCATTGATATGATGGTTCAGTAATTGGTAACACAGGTGTAGAGAGAAGCAGAAAAAAGAGTCAGGACAGCTTCAGACCGTGAACAGAAAACTGTCTGCGATGAACAAGTTGTTGATGGAGGAAAATGAGCGGTTGCAAAAGCAGGTTTCCCAACTAGTATGCGAAAATGGGTTTATGAAGCAGCAATTGCATAGTGTAAGCATATGAGTAGACTAAGATGAAAAACAACTTCGGGGATTGATGTCATTATTATTAATTTATTGGGTGTCTAATGACAGATGAAGTTTTATTAGCTTTCGAGGGAATCTAATATGATTTGATCGATGGAATTATTGTTCACGTTATTGGTTTCTTGCAGGCGTCAGCAGCAACTACTGATGCGAGTTCTGATTCGGGGGTCACCACACCTCAGCACTCCTTGAGAGATGCCAATAACCCTGCTGGGTAATTTCACAATCAATATCAATGGGCTTTCCTCTTTTCTTCTAATGATGGTTTTCTTATTTTTTTGGGTGATCTTCGCAGACTCATATCAATTGCAGAGGAGACCTTGGCAGAGTTCCTTTCAAAGGCTACGGGAACTGCTGTTGATTGGGTCCAGATACCTGGGATGAAGGTTTCTTATTTCTCCTTGCTTTAAAATATTCAGTAAATAAATCCCTGAGCAGGAGTGTTTAAGAAGATAAGTTTTGCTCTCTCCCCCTAAGAATTTTCTCCTTGATATTATTATTGTCAGCCTGGTCCGGATTCTGTTGGGATCTTTGCCATTTCGCAAAGTTGCAGTGGAGTGGCGGCTCGAGCTTGTGGTCTTGTTAGTTTAGAACCTACAAAGGTAAGTTCAGTCAAATAGTGGGAGGTAAAATTTGATTTTCTCGATATGTTATTAATGTTCTGTGAACTTCTTGAATTTTAATTCACCACATCTCAAAATTATTGGTAGATTGCGGAAATCCTAAAAGATCGTCCATCTTGGTTTCGTGACTGTCGGAGTCTTGAAGTATTCACAATGTTCCCTGTTGGCAATGGTGGGACAATTGAACTGTTGTACACTCAGGTCAGCATTTAATTGTGAAATTTAATAATCCTTTGCACCTTCCTCATTTATCTTCGATTTCAAAACTAAATTTGTTACAGACATATGCTCCAACTACATTGGCTCCTGCCCGGGATTTCTGGACTCTGAGATACACTACAAGTTTGGACAATGGAAGTCTTGTGGTGAGCTTTTCTCCGTGCTTTCTCATGTTTTTTATATGGATGTTATAAATAATATTTAGAACTGTATCTTTTCATTTTGTAATCCTCCTAGTTTGAGATAATTTACCTGATTGGCGCTTCTATGAATCTTGAATCCTCATCTGAAGGTTTGTGAGAGATCACTGTCTGGTTCAGGTGCTGGTCCTAACGCTGCTGTGGCTGCTCAGTTTGTTAGAGCTGAAATGCTCCCCAGTGGCTACCTGATTCGACCATGTGAAGGAGGAGGATCAATCATCCATATTGTTGACCACTTAAATCTCAAGGTTTGACTTGTTCACAAGTACATATATCAGCTTTCTTTCAGATGACGTATTAGATGCATGGCGATTTTTGTGTAGGCATGGAGTGTGCCAGAGGTGCTGAGACCACTTTATGAATCATCAAAAGTGGTTGCTCAGAAAATGACAATTGCGGTAAGTAATCTTTTTTAATCTATAGAAACTGGTAATTTTACTCAAAGTCATCTGCTCTCTGCTGTAGATATACATTTCAAATTTTAGTATGTGATGTATGGATATTAAACCCTGAAGAGGATGGTGCATCCATTAGAGATGGTTGCTTTGAAGTTTTTGATTCAGAAATATTCTCTCATTTTGGGTTCTTGCAATTTTCACCTATTGACCCTTTTTTTTGGTCTTGCTGAAGCCTGTTTCACGTTTCTGTGCTTGCTTCAAATGAAATTTCTGGTAATTTATTGTTGTTGTGATAGGCACTACGCTATGTCAGGCAAATAGCTCAGGAAACAAGTGGTGAAGTTGTTTATGGTTTAGGTAAGCAGCCTGCTGTTCTGCGAACTTTCAGCCAAAGGCTGAGCAGGTAGGCAAATGAAATTTTATTTGCTTCAGATTATGTTGACGATGCAGAAATCTTCTTTCAGAAGTAGTTGAATCTCACAGTTTCATCTGAACTAATCCATTATACTCGCAGAGGCTTCAATGACGCTGTCAATGGATTTAATGATCATGGCTGGTCCATAATGAACTGTGATGGTGCTGATGATGTGATTATTGCAGTCAACTCAACCAAGAATCTGAGTGCCACTTCTAATCCTGCAAGTTCCCTAACATTCCTTGGAGGAGTTCTCTGTGCGAGAGCTTCCATGTTGCTCCAGGTGAGCCTGAAAAAATATTGGCATGGGTGTTATGTTTGGTTTGGCCAACACATGGGGGCTTATCTGTAGTTAGATTGTTCATCTACTTTTTGAACTCGGTTCTTAATGAAATGAAAGTTAGGAAGGATGTGCTTTGAGAAGACATTGGTAGCTTATGCTTAGCATAAAAGTGGTACATGACAACTGCTTTAGCAAATAATCTTTGGTTGAAATGATTTTGTAGATATATTCATGAAGACTGATCTTTAAATGTCTCTTTGCGGTATAGGAGTAATTTTAACTGATAGTTGCATGTTACAATCTCCATACGGTACTTGCAGAATGTCCCTTCAGGAGTTTTGGTTCGGTTTCTGAGGGAGCACCGTTCTGAGTGGGCTGATTTCAATGTTGACGCCTATTCTGCTGCATCTCTTAAAGCAGCCGCAGCCTTTGCCTATCCTGGCATGAGGTCAGCTAGATTCACGGGAAGTCAAATTATCATGCCTCTTGGCCATACAATTGAACATGAAGAGGTACTTTAGCATTCCGTTCCCGGCTACAAATGCCAGGAGTGGACATCTTAACCCATGTCAATGGATTTGAGTGTAGTTTGGGTCTTTCTCCTTGACTTGGTCTTTTTGGGGCCAGCAGGAAATGGCTCTTACTATGCACTGCAGTTGCCAGTTTGCTTGCTTTGGCTAATGCAGATCACAAGTTTTCATACTCAAAGATTACTGAGTGCTAACTGTGTTTACAAATTACATTCCAGATGCTTGAAATTGTTCGTCTTGAAGGTTTTGCTCAGGAAGACAGTTTTGCTTCTAGGGACATTCATCTCTTACAGGTGCTGTCTAGGACTCTTGTTGAAATATTGGAAATTTCCTGTTCCTTACACTTGAGTGCAGTCAGATAAATGTAATGTCATTATTGGAATAAGTTTCTATTTTCTTGAACAATGCATCAATGTCAGTGCCTTAATTTATCAACTGGCTGGGCCAAAGCTAGCATTCTATAGGTGCAAAGTTATGGTGGAAAACATCTTTGGAATTTGAAATATTGTGACTAACTAGTATGATTGAGATCATCTCCTCCAATGTGTCCTGCGTTTGGGAGAGAGTGACAGTGAAAATGTGTATGAATTCCCCTTCTCTTTCCACCTCCTCTCTCTAAATAGTAAATACACTCTATGCATTTACTTGCCTAGTGCATAGGATTCAAATCTTTAGTTAGAATTTGTTAAAGCTCTGTTTGGAATTCTGTTTTGTGTCGTTACAGACTTAGGTTTTTAGTGTCCCTCTGCCTTTTAATGATGGTGCCTTTGACCGATTGATCACTTCATGCAGTGCAATACTTTATACAGAGTTTGATGTGATAAAATTACCCTGGAACTGAGTTTGTATTATTAATTTATTATTGCTGTTGCTAGTTTTGCAGATATGTAGTGGGATTGATGAAAATGCTGTTGGGGCATGTTCTGAGCTCGTATTTGCTTCAATTGATGAAATGTTCCCCGATGATGCTCCATTGTTGCCCTCGGGTTTCCGCATCATCCCATTGGATTCAAAATCAGTTGAGTTCTGCTTATTTGTGTTAAACTTCATCTAATCAGAAAATATTCACAAGATAGCATTTCTAATTTTTTCTCTTCATTTTGTTCAAGATATAATTGCTTGTGTATTTGGCACCTGCATTTGCTTGCAGATTAAATTACGTGTACTTGCGGGTATCATACTAGGGTGCTAACTAAACACATTATTTTGTCAATATCTGGATCCCTGTGACATTGTTGTGATGTTTCAGGGCGATAAGAAGGATGCAGTATCTGTAAATCGGACCCTAGAACTGACATCTGGTCTTGAAGTGGGCCCAGCAACAAATCATGCTGCAGGAGATGCATCATCATGCCATAATACTCGGTCGGTGCTGACTATTGCCTTTCAGTTTCCTTTTCAGAGCAGCTTGCAGGAAAATGTTGCGGTTATGGCACGACAGTATGTACGCAGTGTGATTTCATCTGTGCAGAGGGTTGCCTTGGCTATATCTCCTTCTGGTATAAGCCCACCTGTGGGACCCAAACTCAGTCCTGGCTCTCCTGAAGCAGTTACTCTAGCTCAATGGATATGCCGGAGTCATAGGCAAGTCTGCATATTATCTGATATCTAGAAGTCTAAAATTTAATGAATGATGGTGTATGCATAATTCTTGAATAAATTTTCATGCTGCAGTATTATATCTTTGAAGTCTAAAACATCCATCTCCTCTCCTTATCACTATTTTCATTCCTTTCCTCTTTTAGTACAGTTTCTATGTGGGAGCTGAATTATTGAGATCAGATGCTCTTGTCGGTGATTCGTTGCTGAAACATTTATGGCATCATCAGGATGCCATTTTATGTTGTTCAGTGAGGGTAAGTTAATTTTTTTATAGCTTGGTATACCCTTTAAGTTTGTAATAAATTTTTGTATTGGGATTCATTAGTGTATAGTTTGAGCACATCAAAACTAGTTGCTCAGCTGTTTGTGTTTTTATTTGGCATCGCAGTCCATGCCTGTGTTCATCTTTGCAAACCAGGCGGGGCTTGACATGCTGGAAACAACCCTAGTAGCTCTGCAAGATATCACATTGGATAAAATATTTGATGACGCTGGACGCAAGGCATTGTATACAGAATTCGCCAAGTTGATGCAGGAGGTGATTTCATGACCGAATACATACCCCTTCAATTAAAATGCATATTTTTATAGAGATGTTCCATGATTATTCTTCGTGTCATTTGCCTTGCGGTCTTATCTGTTTATGCTTGGAACAGGGGTTTGCTTATCTGCCTGCTGGAATTTGCATGTCGATGATGGGACGGCATGTTTCATACGAACAAGCACTTGCATGGAAAGTTCTTGCTGAAGATAACAGTGTTCATTGCTTGGCATTCTCTTTCATAAATTGGTCATTTGTATGAATGAATATTGAACACTCTGTTTCCCCCTAGATGAAGGGTTAAAACGGGGGAGAAGTTTGTGGAGGGAAAAATGAAACCGGAAGTTTTTCTCCTATGCCTCACAGGGTTAGCCTTGCCTTTGATTTGATTTTATTTATTCAGGGCAAAAAAAAAGACTGAATTGATCCGGCTAAATTTTGCGTTAACAGTCAATAGGCGTGTTAAGATTGATAATTGATCCGGTTAAATTTTGCCTCCAACAGTCAGTAGGTGCGTTAAGATTGATTACTTGAACCGTTTTTTCTGACCAACCTGACGAGCTTCCCGCAAATTTTGACGGAATGAACCTACGGTGCCAGCACCTTTCCGATAGTTATAAACTTCAAATGATTTTTAGTATTACTCTTATTAATTATATTACACTCTCACATCATATTAATCTTTACTAAATATGGGTATATATTATGAAAAAATATTATGTCTTAAGAATATCTTTTAAGCTTGCGCCTCTTATTTTTAGAAAGAGAGCAGGTGCGGACTCAATTATGTAGAGATTCAATTCAAGCTCGACCTTTGGTTGCTTGGTTTGGAGTCAGACACGATATGTCATGGACGGAGAGGGAAGAGTCCAGCTCACATACAACAACCCTCTAAGCTCTGTGTGTTTCCCCTCTCTCACACGTTGTTCCTATAGTGTTTCTCCTTATATCTCGCCAATCGTTTTGCTATCACTTTATTATATATAAACAAGATTATTTTTTATATCACTCATTTGACTTTGAATTTTTAACTTGTGTTCATTTATAAATGGAGCAAGACATGCTCATAATTACAGCGACAGCTGACACTGGTTTGCAGAGTTAAAATATATGATAGCGACTCAAATGGGTTTAATGTTTTTGCTTTTCCTGCATAAATATTTTTTCTGTCACACTCACATAAAAGTGAGTGAGTCCCACTGTAAAAAGTAGAGAGAATGGGACTCACTCACTTTTATGTGAGTGTGACAGAAAAAATATTTCTGCAACAAAAGCAGAAACATTAAACCCTTATCAAATAGGCGGAATAGATATCTAATAACGATCTTACAAACATTATCAAATTAGCAGAAGTTTTTCGGGTAATTTTTGTTTAAAAGGGGAGTAGAGTTGCCTTGACTGTTATTCCAATTAATTTTGACTGTAAATTGATCAAATATATTAAGCATATTCGCATGTCATCCACGTCATTTTTATTAAGATGTAAATTTGGGCATGAAGCCATATGTCACTTACTTCATATATTTTGAAGTTAGATTTAAAACTTTTAAGGTAAATTTGCAACTTAACAAAAAAAAAATGTATAACATATGGACGGCTAACTCAACATATATCAATTAATAGTTAAAATTAAACTTGATAATGGTTAAAGCAAAACTGCTTTATTTTTTACATTTATGAGGTAAAATTGCCTTTAGGTGAAAACTTCTAAGTCAAAAATACCTTTAACCCTATCAAACATAGCACCAATAATTGTACAAGTTAGGTTTTCTCTACCTCGCTTACAATTTCAAAGAAATGGACATCATAAGCGTAAAAAGTCAAATTCATGTGATTTGTGTCATGGATAGTTTTTTTAGTCGCATGATTTGTTTTGTCGCTGTTTAATTGTCCGGGTGTAGTTGGGTGACAAGGTAATTGAATGATTTTGATGGAGAGATAATTAGATTCTTCGTGATAAATTGATGGTGAGTTTTGAAGAAAAAAAAAAGTAGTATTATAATCATCAATCTCAAAGGTTCTTTTCATGTAATACACAGAGCAATAATTACGGATTCATTTTATTTTGGAGGGTTGTGTTATCGTTGTTACGGAATCAAGTTTCCATTCGCTAATCAATTTCATAACAGCAACAAGAAAGCTGAAGCAATGGCGGAAGGGGAAATGGTAGGTTATTTGACCATTGTTTAGCCTTTTATAGAATGGAAAATCCTTTTAAGGCCCTTTTGGTGTAAAAATCCCAAAAAAAACCTCAAACTCTGACGACAATACCGAAAAAGCGTTTTTGAATCTTAGGGAAGTTGTTAATTTGGTTGATATAGTTGTTAACAACTATATCACCATTAACAACAATTTTTTAACAACTAAATCAAAATTTCATTAACAACTATATCGATCTCGTTAACAACTATATCAACCCCGTTAACAACTCCCCAAAGATTTCAAAATATATTGGACAGTGTTTTCGGTATGATTCGAGTTTGGCGCCTTTTTGAGATTTTTACACCAAAAAAGGCCCTCAAAAGGATTTTTCCTTTATAGAATGAACGTGCTGGGTTAGTATAAAAACTACTTTTTTAATGTAATTTACGGTTTATGAAATAAGTGTGTAAGAGAAGTTTTATTTCGACTTACATAAACGTGTCTTTCTAACATCAAATCAAACAAGCACATACCACTTTAATCTTATTTATAAGTTTGTTTTGATCAAAAAATTGATCTTATTTATAAGTCATCTTTCATATCATAAATGAGATTTTTCGATTTTCATATTAATTGTCATAAATGAAAATAAAGAAAAGAAAGAGTTGAAAGATCTTTCGTTCATAAACGAGACAAAGTTAAAAATTTATAGATTAACTACCTCTTTAAGCGTGTATGATTTAGTTAAAAGCGATTTATAAATAAGATTAGAGTAGTGATTTATTTTCAATTTCATTGACCCAAAAAAATTATTTCATCTTTGTTATTATGACCTTTTTGAGTTAATGGTGTCTAATCTATGTGGCCCTCCCACCCTCTTAGCCCCCAAAGAGTACCACTCCCCTAACTTTCAAAATCAAAATAAAGTTGCCAGCCCCGCAACACGTGCCCATCACTTTCTTCTTCTTCTTCTCCTTTCCCTATTTTAACGAAAAAATCGGAATCATGACCAAACCTATTCATTTTGGTTATAATTTTTATACTTTTAATAAGTTTTAGTTTTGATACAACAGTCTTAACTAAAGTTAATGTTATTAAACTCAGATTAGGTTCTTATAAAATTAAATTGACAAAAAACCATGATTTAACTAAAACATGATGAAATTGTAATGATCTCCAATGATATTATTCATATTTTAAAGTCAAAATACATATTCTACTAACATATTTCATAGATTAAGAGAGCCATTGTTACATTCATCTTGAAAAACATCCTTACTAGCATACTTGACCGAATAAGCATTTGATTAGACAATTATAATTAGATCACATTTAATTGAAAATTTTCCATAATTTTTTAGAATGAAAAGTTATCTAGTTCAATCAAAAAGAAAAAAATATTTATAATCAAGATCTAATCGCAATATATGGAACATATACAACATGCATGCATGAGGATGAAGAAAATCAAAAAAGAGGAAGAAGAAGCACATGATTATAACCTCAGTCGAAGATTGGATTACTGGAAGCGCATCAATGGACACGTTGTTTGAAGATCAAAGGAGAGATGAGTACAATTTTATTGGTGAACAAAAATTGATAAATTTTTATACACAAAAAAGCATGATATTTCACAAATTTTGTTCACATATATTATTAGTACCATATTCTGTAAAATTTGTACGCACATATGTTATTTAATAATTTGATATATAAAGAATTTGACATAAGTTTTTTTTCCCATAATTTAAATATTTTCTTAACTATTTTATATTTTTTAGATATTTTATTTTAAGTATTTAAAAAACTTAAAATTATATCTCAAATGTCAGAGTATTATTTTAAATGACATATTATTTATAAAAAATAGTAAAAAAATTGATATGGCAAAAACAACTTTAATTGGTAATTTTGAGAGAAGTAAAAAAAAATTGATATGGCAAAAACAACTTTAATTGGTAATTTTGAGAGAGGGGAGTTGATAGTCAAAATATGAAAAATCAGGATTATTAATTATAAAACAGGTCATTTAAAAGGATGAGAAGGGTGATATAAAGAGGGTTGGCAACAATGGTGTTATATAACTAAAATATCAAATACTAAGTTCTTAATATTATATAACAATGGTGACATATAACTAATGTGTGAAAAGGTGAATTTGACAACAATGGTGATATCTAACTAAAATTTAGAGGTTTTATATATCTTAGCCATATAAAATAGAGATAAGATATTATTACTATTTTTCGTTATTCATTTTTTTTTAGTTAGATCAAAATCTCAATAAGAGAGAGAAATAATAAAGGTAGATGAGATTCCGATCTAACTTGAAAAAGTGGTAGTGGCGATTGGTGGTAATGACAAAAAATAGTAGTGATAATATCCTATCTCTATAAAATATATACAATTTTGGTCCTACTTAGAATAAAGCGAGAGTGTTACAATTTTACCTATATTTAGAAGCAGAGAGAGAATAAATGGGTGAAAAATATTTATTTATAAATAAAGGCAAAATTGTAAAAAAATTATCAATTTAATCCATATTTATGGAGATAACTAACATATGTGAGAATTAGATAGTTTAAAAGTATAAATAAAAGCAGTACTGTAGCATAAAGAGTAGTTTCTTGTCGTGTGGTACTAGATATGTGGAGGGGTTTAATAGATTTTATTTTTCCTGTAGGGGCTTAATAGATTCTTGGGTGCTTTAATAAAACAAAAGTAATGATCGAAACAACGAAAGGCAACCTAGGTGAAGCACTATTCATGATGGACACCAATTTATTGTCGCGAATCTATCGGCCGCTTCCTGTTTGTTCAATGCTGCTTTACTTCAATCATCGTATCAAATCACTACTAATTACTAATTACTAATTACTAATTACTCCTATCCTGATTTTCAATGGGATTTCCCCCAAAAATATCTTCTAATAATATTACATTTTGTAAGCATTCATTTATTACGTTTCTAAAATATTCTTGCTCTTACTATTCTTCAAGTAAATACTAGGTAAAACAAAGTATTCCCTCCGGTCCTAACTCCTAATTATAAGACGTATTTAACCGATTTTGAGGAGATTAAGGAGATGAGTTAAATTAATTAATTTTACTCATTTTCCTAAAATGTTCTTATATAAATTTAAAATGATAAAGTGAATCAACAACTCCTACCACATACCTCTCATATCTAAAATTTTCTTTTCCACATGCTTTCTAATTAAAATAATAGTCTTGCTATATATACATATATGTGTGTGTATACAACACATACACACACAAACATATGTATGTATATCTGTGTGTGACACACACATAGATATATATATATCTGTGCGCGCGCGCACACACACATATATAGATAGACATATATGTATAAACAGGTATATGTCTATATATATTTGTGTGTAGACACACATATATATAGACACATACACACATGTGTGTGTATATGTATGTATATGTGTGAGTGTGTCTATATTTATATATTGGTAAATTAATATCAGCTGATCGATAAATAAATTAAAATCAACAATTTAAAAGTTTCACTGATTGGAAGTATACGCACTCACATACATATACTCATAAAAAAATAAATACACTTGAGAGAATAAGATAGGGGTATTTTAGGAAAAAATTGACAAAAATTAAAATGTTGTCTTATAATTAAGACCAAAACCAACTCTCAAATGTTGTCCTATAATTAAAACCGGAGGGAGTATATACTACTCTCAGTCGCATAAAACAATACTACCTCAAGGCTTAAATATAAGACCTAATCTATTTTTTTAGGATTAAGAAAGCCAATTAAACTACTTTAAAGTGTTTATATCAATTGTTTTTCTTTAAACTATTTGTCTAACTTGTAAATTGATATATTATCTAATGATACTTAATATGATTGAATAACTTATTTAGTTTTCTTAATTCATCTAAAAAAATAATTGAATCTTATATTTAGAAGTAGAAAATACTACTCTTAGTTTAAAGCATCGTTGGGATCTAAAAAAAAATACAGGATTTTTTTGACAAATGGTGTGGAACGGAGGGAGTAGATCAATAGATGAGCTAACAATCTCTTTTAAACCACACACTTCAACGTTGAGATTGCAAGGGATCATTATTTAGGCCTGGCTCATGATATATTTACACCAATATACCTCCCACATTCGAGTCAAAATCCATCCCCATCCCACACCACAATCTCCATCTTCAATAACCTGTTCAGCAACCATATCGACCACTAGCCACAATCAATAATTCTCTAACGATGTTTCACACAACCCACAACCAGAAACTCTCTCAGCCTCATACCAACAGAGGCCAAAATCCACAAGAGCTCAACTCAACACCACCTTCATTCGGCTGATTCACTGTTGTGTGAGCTTCTGACATAGTTGTCCCTTTGCCCTCCCTGAATTTTCTTATATAAAAATGTTTGGGTGAGTTGAGTCTTAGGTGCTCATCAACAAAGCTCACACAAGCAGTTGTGACAACCTTAAAGCATGCCAACTCCTTTACAAACTAAACCAAAATCGTATTAGCCCCTTAATTTTGGCAAGGGCATTTTAGTTTTAAATATCATTACATTTCTCATGTGAAATTTATACATAAATAATCTACGTCTCCACAAGATCTTTTCCCGATACGCCAAACTTATATTAGTATCCGTTGTGATAAGATATTCTATTCTAATCTCGGGTTATTACCACTTTTCCACCGTTGGGATCAATCTCATCTACCTTTATCATTTCTCTCTAAAAAGGTAGATGAGATTTTGATCTAACAATTGGAAAAAGTGGTAGGTGACAATATCTTTGTCCCATCTAATTTTTTTATTTTTATTCAAATTATTTTTAAAAAATAATTAAAAGATTTTGTGAATAACAAGACGTTAAGAGTGCATGAAAATCTTTGTCATAGAAGATAGGCCAGGCCATACATAGATTCAATCATACAAATGTGAGTATGTATTCGCAATTGTAAATTTGTAATTGTTGCTAATAAAAAAAATAGATAGAGATGTTAAATGGAATGGTAGAATAGAATGCAAAGGAATCGGATAGAAAACAGAGAGATGATCATCATAATACTCAACTAAGCGATGCAAAGACGTTGAGGTGGCAATTCCGGAGTACATCTTTTGTACTTTAGTCCCACCCTCATCAGCGATTTGTATTTGACAATTGTTGCTACGTTTTTTTGCTCTCTCTCTCTCTCTCTCTTCCCATTTTCATTCCCTCCTCCGTCGATCTTCACGGCGTTGCATCTTTTTCATCTCTACTTCCTCGAAATTAGGGTTTACAGCCTTCACACCACCTAGCTCCTCCCTTGTCTTCCTCCTCTCCTTTGCATCTCGAGCTTCCCGGTTCTATGTTCCATCGACTTGACCTAGATTTGCCGGTGTTTCAAGGGTTTATAGATCCGAAGGGGTCCTGTTCCGAGCTCCTGTTGAATTCATCTCTTCATAATCTTTCTGCAGGCATGTTTTGGAAGCTCCCATCGATATCTACCACCTCTCCTGTAAGTTTTTGCTCTTAATTCGAGCTTCTTCTTGTTTTCCTTTTTGGTGCTAAATTACTGCCGCGCGTTACTTGCACTGGTTTCAAACTGCGGTTTCATTTTCGTTGCTCTCATTTAGTTCAAGCATCGGTCAGATTGCCCCCTCAAGCGTCTTTTATCTGGCTACGGTTATGTTTAGAATTACCTGCTTTACCAGTCCGCCAACTATGTTGTTACAGTTTCCGTTAAACGGGATCAACCTTTTTTGTTGCGGGTTTCCGTGCTTTTGGAGTGTTTTAGTCACAATCTAAAGGGACCGATAGGCGCGGCTGTTTCCTTGCCTGCCAACCATGCTTGGAAAATCTGAATTAGGAGTTATGGATGCGTTTTAGCAATTTTCTAAAACTAGTGTAATTTGAATATTAGTATTTGCTCCTCAACAGTAGTGCCATTGATATACTTTGAGTCACGGTCTTGGGTTACTTAATGTTAACGGGGACAAATTGAGCAACAAAAATTTCTCATGTTCTCCATTCAAGTAAATTGTTAGAAATAAATCTGCTGAATATTTTGCAGCTGAATTCTACAGACTAGAACTCAAAGACAGTGAACAACAACTTTCTTTTTTCCTTTGAGAATATTGCATTACCCTTATATCCATTGATACAGTCCTCTATCGAATCAAATTTTATATTTGAAAACTTTACGAATGGCAACCTAAAATTTAAAAAAAGGCGGTTTAACTTTAATTCATGTTCAAAGTGTCGCATGACTCCATGTCTGCAAAGCTAATTTACTTCACTCTTTGTTGCTTATGGTGTTTTTCAGGTTGAGGCAATTTTGGATAAAGATAATTTCACTCTAGAAGAACTTCTGGATGAAGAAGAAATTATCCAAGAATGCAAGGCCTTAAACAGTCGCCTCATTAACTTGTATGCTTTATTAATTAAACTTAAATTATGTTTCCCATTTCAAACATTCCAGATTCTACTCTTGTGTTTCTCTTTCATATCTTCCCAAATCTTTTATATTCATTACAATCAGGGGTATATATGATTACAAAGGAGGAGAAACTGGATATGCAGTCACTAAGATGAGTCAACAAATGTATTTTTATTGGTTACATTTGTCTTATTTCAGCCTGAGAGATAGAGCTCAGGTGGAACAATTATTACGCTACATTATTGAAGAGCCACCCGAGAATGCTGAAAGCAACGGACTTCAAGTATGCTGTTGTAACATAAATTTTTGTTTGTTTTTAATTTTAACATAAAGTTTGTTGTGTATGAACTCTGTATGAATTTTTAGTTTCAATTTTCCTGTTTCTGCAACCAGCATCTGATTTTGGTTTTGATTTAGGTTTCCATTCATTGCTTGTGAGGTTTTCACATGTGAAATTGATGTTATTTTGAAGACCTTGGTGGAAGAAGAAGAGGTATATGATATTTTTAGTTCATGGCGTAAATCATTATATGTTTGATATCGTACAATTGCATTTTATTTGTATTGATATATGCCTTTACCTTCATAATTGCAGTTGATGAACTTATTATTCTTCTTAGAGCCTGATCGTTCTCATGGTTCCTTGCTAGCTGGGTATTTTAGCAAAGGTATGTCTGATGATGCTGGAAGTGCAGCTCATAAAGTGACACCTGATGATGCTGGAAGTTCGGCTCTTAATGCGAAACTTTGTAGACATATCTGATTTAAGTTTAAATTACTTGACTGATGTAGCTTTCTATCCTATTTTCTAGGTTGCTGTTTGCCTAATGATCCGGATAGACAGTGCCACTGATGAACTATGTTCAAGTAAGTAATAAAAGAGTTTTTTAAGTGTAGAATTTGATGTTTGCAATTTTTTTGGGACGAGAAAGAACCAGATGAAAATATCAATGCTCTTGTTGTTAATGTCTTTATGCAAAGAAACTTTTTGGTGGAAACACCAATCGCTCTGTATTTTTATTTTGCCTTGTGAATTCATTTTTCATTAATTCTTCAGCACTTTATGCAGGCCCATCAGAACGTTTTTGGCCAACTGGTTGATTTGATAGGAATCACATCTATTATGGAGGTGATCTTTCCATTTCATAGTGGTTATAGCATTAGTGAGATATTGTTGGTGTGTTGAGAATAAATTCTGATAAGCTCTCTGCACAGGTTTTGGTTCGCTTAGTAGGTGCTGATGAGCATGTGTATCCGAATTTTATAGATGTGATGCAATGGTTGGCTGAGAGCAACCTGCTAGAGATGATTGTTGATAAATTAACTCCTTCTGTAAGTGAAGCTCTCTGGGCCTGAATTCTTTTTACGAGTGTTTTTTTAATATATGTATGGTTCAGACATTTTCAACATCAAGTGCCAGCAGCTGTTGTGTTTCAGCAGTCGTGGGTTTTTGGGATAATAATTATTGCCGACAACTTTGGGTATTATAAATCTTTACGAGTAAATCTCCACCATTTTGATCTACTACATCATAACATTACTTTTTTAGTAGGAGAGATGTTCTTTATTTACTGCTCATGGACATGTTCAGTGAATTTAAATGTATCCTCACTTATAATTTAGGCGTTTTCTATAAGCTAATAGTAGTCCAGCTGATGTCCATGACTTATCGATAGTTAGGCGCTTCACTTCACAAAAACTTATGTCCCAATGGGCCTGTATAAAATAATTTTCAGATAGAGAAGAGAAGATGAAAGACTCTGTCCAGGGCTTTTGCATGCGATTGTTATGAGCAACAAATAGGCTATTTAATGGTTCAATTCTTTTGTTGTAAAAATATCTTATGTGTTCTATTTGATATCAGAGTCCTCCTGAAGTTTCATGCAGCCAAACCTTGTGTACAATAACTCGAAATTCCTCATCTGCTTTGGCAATTAAACTTTCTAGTCCAAGGTTTGTGTTGAGTGGTTGTATTTTTTTGTGGGGTTTTAATATAAACTGTGAATTAATTTTTAGCTTATTTTAATATGCAGTTTTGTTGCAAGAATTATGGACCATGCACTGAAAGATTCACTGTCAAAGTCTAGCCTTGTTCACTCACTTTCAGTGTGTATTTCTTTGTTGAATCCAAAGATCTACATTTCCACCTCCCCTTGTTTCTTCTTTCCGAAGTCAACAATTGTATGAGGTTTCAACTCCAGTTAACCAAGATACCATTGGTGCAATGCTTCCAAAACTTGGTAATTCAGAATTTGTTTCTTTTGTGCATCCCTCCTCTAATAAAAAATATCTACTTTTGTGCAACCTCGTCTTCTGGAAATTTGAATATATTTTAAAGAACTAAAGGGAATTTAATGTAGTAGTGCTTTGTGAGATACAAGACTGAAGAATTATATAGGCTTTTCAGTTTACTCACGTTGTATGATTATAACATTTGTGATAAGTAATGTAATTATGAAGAAACTGCCTTTGACTGTGGACATGAGAGATTGGAGCCATACGGGGAGGAACTCTCATAATTAGGAACTGATATATTTTTATGTGCCTGGGGTATATACTATACGCAATTCCTCATGGATTTCATTGCTGTTTTATGCTTTTATTTAATTCAGAACATAATTTTGAAACTTTTGCAATCACAAATTGGTGAAAATTGCTTTTGCATGAGTAATATTGAGGAAAAGCAACTGAACTAGTTTATGCTTCTACAATCATATGCGAATGCATCAAATATTCATGTCGCTTTTTGGAGAAAAATAGTTTTGCTGCCATCTGAAAGCAATTGTAACAGTAGAAACCACTTTCTGCATTCTTTCATTCATTAATTTATTTTGGGAGATCGTTCCTGAATTGGAGGTTCCAAGGAGAGCATTACCAACAGTTCTTTTTGCCCTAGATCAAGTCTTGTCGCTAATTTTTTGTTCCTTTTAAATTGCATTTTGTCTGCAGGTGACTTACTCATGGTTTTAAATGTGTCAACGGATGATAGAGTTTTACCTACAACATATGGAGAATTGAGGCCACCACTTGGGAAGCATCGATTAAAGGTTCTCAAATTTCAATCATAGAACTGAGATGCATGGCTGCCCTGTCTGTAACTCTGTATATAGTTGTAGCTTGGCCTTTTGACTTGAACCTCAGTCCAAAGATTGTATTTCCTGTGTACTTATTAAAATTTATTTTTCCTTCTCAAGGATATATTTGACGTGACCTTGAAACATCTTTTGCTGACCAATTTCTCTTGTTTCAGAAGGTCACATCTTTTGCTGACCAATTTCTCTTGTTTCAGATTGTTGAGTTTATAGCTGTGCTTCTGAGAACTGGCGGTGAAGTGGCTGAAAAGGTGCTGGTCAGCTCAGGAATGATCGACGAGTCATTGATCTTTTCTTCGAGTAAGCAAATTAGTAATTTGAGATTTGATGGATAGTTAGATATATAGTGACATCCTGGTAGCTTCTGTTTAAATATTGCTCATCTTGTATGCTATGTTTTTCACATGACCAACCAGTCTTTGTTCAACTGATACAGGTATCCATACAACAACTCGTTGCACCATCATGTAGAAACTATCGTATTAGTTTGTTTGGAGAGCAAAAGTGATGCCATTGTTGATCACCCTTCAAGATTGTGATTTAATTGGAAAAATTTCTTGAAGCAGATAAACATCCTATTCTTTCTGGTATTGATAATCAGGTAGGTTATTCTTCAAACCTGTTGGATGGAAAGTCATATCTTGTCTGTTACTTTTTGCAACTTAGCAGCTGTTGAGATGCATTCATAAACTCTACCGTGCATGTGAGGAAACATAACTGGTGCACAAGGAATTCTATAGTATTTGAGATTTAGTTTTGATTTTCCTTTATATTTTTGTTTTTTTTATAGTTTACGTAGATACATAAGTTAGGTCAGCCTTTTGTGCACATGATAGCAACTAAATGCAATGAATGCATAATATTGTTTCTTCTATTACTGCTGAGAATCTCCTCTAACCGTACTATTGTACCATCATGTAGCCAACTGTACCTGCTACTGGAAAACAGGCACCACGGCAGGAAACATTGGGCATATTAATTAATTGCGAATAAACTTATTCAATTGGCACATAATCAAAGCCGCATACAAGCATATATTCAGGTTGGTAGTGTATGATGTATTCTTTAGTACAGGAACCTGAAAGTTTTAATTGTTTAAGTATTAATTAATTATATTAAACAATATTTGTTAAAAAATTGTCACTGTTTTGTTAGCACTCTATGGGAAATATAAAATATATCATCATTAGCTTGTATATAATAGATCCTTGAAGACATATAGCAGATGCAGGACAAAATGGGAGGTTGGGGGAAGGAGGTCCGTGATCTAAATAATAGATAGGTGGATGTGGCATGCGGGGAGATTGGTCTTTTTGGCACCTGAGGGTCGAGGGGAGTGCACTAGCAGCTACTAACACCATGTTTTACCACTTCCTTTGATTTATGCACGTTTTATTGAATATTCAATATTAACTAATTTTGACAATAATTATTATTTCCTTTTTAGCATTATAAAGATGTGCCTGCAGATGTTATTAGGGGCAGTTTAAAATTTGATTCGATTCCTTGTATTGAAGTAGAGTCTTCTTGGCTATTAGTGTTGGAGAGAGTGGGTACTTAGTTTGCGCATTAGTAAGAGTATTCATTTATAAAACCACCTTTATCGCCTCTTGGACATGATGACTGAGTCAAACTGAAAAACCGGATCTAAATATCCTTTCATTCGCAAATCACCGAATACTTTCAAGACAAAGGGAAAGAAATCATTTAATACTATATAAAAGCCATGCAGGAGTAAACTTTTTTTTTTTTTTTTTTTTTTTTTTTGGCATATCTGCAGGAAAATAGTGAGTGGAATCAGAAACTACTGTTCTGCAGGAGCGTAACATGATTGAAAATGTTCACCGTTGGGCTTGCGGGTAAGCTTTGATTGCACTGATCTGTTTTTCTAAGGGATTATCTAGTTTTTACTTATCAGAGTTTTCTTGTCACATGATGTCTATGTTGACTTTTTATTTTGCATCTAATAAAATAATTAGGAGCTTGTGAGACCATGTCCCTAAATGGGTGGAAGTAGTCACATGGACGGGTTATTGATTAATAAAAGATTAGGCAGAGTTGGGTTTTCTTTGACTGGCATTCAAGATTGAGGAGTGGATTTAAAAATTATGGTTTGTAATTTCAGCTACTGAACTTCGTGTATCAAAAGGAGAAAGTATACTCCTCCCGTTCTCAATATAAGACATATTTACCTAATTTGATTTGATTAAGGAAGTTAGTTAATATGATATGTATTTTCTAAAACATTCTATTTATCTTCCTTAATTCTCTCCTTCCCTCTCCTCCTTGATTATTTTAAGGGAGGATCATGGGAGCAAATTAGGAAATGATTGACAAATATGAACAATATGTCTTATATTTAGGATCAAGACCAATTTTCTTAATATATCTTATATTAAGGTCTGGAGGAGTAGTACATGCTATCTTTTGCTCAACATATGTTAAGACATGGCTGTGATGACTAATATTTGTACAACTTGTTTGGCTTTTTAATTTTGGATAACTCCGGTTATGCTCCCTTTATTGTATTGTAAATTATTTTTCATTTTGATATAACTTTTTATTTTTGTTGTTAAAATCCAGACGTCCTACTGCATTACAAGATAGGATCAGGGATAGTGATGAAGATGACAGAGACTATGACGTTGCAGCTCTAGCAAATAACTTGAGCCACCCTTTTAAATATAATATTTATGGAACTGAGGAAAATGAAGAGGTGTGTAGTTCTTGGCTTTCTGTCGTACTTTCTGGGGATGCATGTGCATACTAATGTTTGTGTGCTCTTGTAAATATGTGCTTGAATAATCCCATTTTTCTAGATTCGACTATTGGGTATTTGGGCCAAACTCAATTCTGGTCTAATCTAATGATCTGTTTGCTGCTTGTAGGACCACGGAAATCTTGATCGTCATGCTGAGGTATTGGTTTTGATTTTGCTTGGTAACTAAAGTAATTTGATTAATATGATGTCTAGGGAAATCGTTCTGATCAAGCTATTCATGGAAATGTCTTCCTCTTTATTGATGTGTGCTGGAACAAGATAATTTGGCTTGTCAAGCGTTAGCAATTGGTTATTTCAGCATTAGATGCTTTTCTTTTCACTGCTAATTGCCAGTTCTATGTGGAAACCAAAATATTGGCTGTCCTTTACTCTTCGTTGTTAATTAATTTAAAAGTAATTTGATAATTATATTATCTAAAATGTAGGATGTCTACTTTGATGATGACTCCGCAGAAGTTGTCATATCTTCCTTGAGACTTGGTGATGATCAGGGAGGTGAGTCTGTTTTCATTTTGTCATGTAATTGTCAATCAGTTTTGGAACAATTTGATTGATGATGTATTGTTTAAACTGTGGGATATGATATTTTTAACCAAAGGTTGTATTTTGATCCTTGATTTATCTTCTCCAGCCTACTCACTCACTAGGTATACATCATGTGTCTTATTTTCCTGTGCATTTTCAATACACTTATCCCATTAGACTAGCTATATGGATTGCACGACGCTATTGTTCTCTATTAACAACAAAATCTTTGAATATTGTTAACCAAAAGTGATCCATGTCATAGAAGATTTGGTAGAGTTATGTGGGCTTTTGAAGGCTTTATTCAACCCTCCTTTATTCGGGCTTGGGATTGACTATAAAACATAGACAGGTTTTCCTTTGCATTTTCAATATGGTGACTACAAAATCCTTGTGGTGTTGACGCCAGAGAATAAACTATAGAAGAAATACAAATCTCTGATACTAAGAAAAAATACACTCCATCAGCCGTCTTGATATATACAAGTTTTAGTTATTGAACAGATGTATGTACGGGAATGTTATGCAGTGAATAGTCAGATTATTTTTGTAAATTCTCCGGGTCATTGTTTCTGTGGCAATAGATTCTGATTAGGCATGCCAATAAAGGATTGCCTTTCCCTCCTAAAACATCAAAACCTATCAATTCTTTACTTTTCAAACTGCTTAGATGATCTTGGAGGATATCTTCATCCCTTTCACAAGATCCTCCGTCCCTTATGTTACACTGCAACCGCAATGTGACTTAGTTTTCCAAGTTTTCCTTGATTATTATGTATGCTGTCAATATTTGTTTGCCATTGTTTCCTTTTCTGTTATATTAATTATTTACATGTGGAATTGGTGATTTCTTCAATGCAGTAGTCTTTTTACAAACTCCAACTGGTTTGCATTCCAAGATGACAGAATTGGTGATGCACCTGGGGGCACATCATCCTCTGAGATGATGGATGAGATCAACTTGAATGGGGCTGCAAATGGCAGTAACAACAGTAGCGACGATGAAGTGGTGATCGGAGAGGATGAAGGTATGGCTGACAAAAAAAATACCATTAATGGTACATCGAATTCAAGCACAAGTTTCTTCAGTAGTTTATCTGCCTTTGATTCCATGAATGGTGGCATCTTGAATTTGGAAGGTGAGAAGACAAGTGTGTCACATGACGGGGGATTCTTTGGGTTTGAAGCACCAGACAGTGAGGATTTGTTTGGGGATAGGACACTACCTGAGTGGGTGGGATGGAGTGAACCATCAGATATACAGGTGGCTGGTTCAAGCACGAACCCCTTTTTGGATCATGATGAGTCCGATGACAAATCTTCTGCCAAGCCTCAACTAGGTACTAGTCCCACTGCTAATGGAGAGTCTGCTGTACCTTCAAATGGGTCTCCTCCGACTAGAGACTTTAGCGAGGGGGATAGTGACTCAAATCAAAAAACAGCAGCAGTACCCTCCCTATTTGAAGAGGATGTTGAATTTGTAGGCGTGGAATTGGAAGGTACTGAGAAGGCTATGGAACAGGCGCTAAAAGAAGGAATAGTCGGGGAAGCGGGACCTTTGAGAAAGGACCTGTCCCAAAAGGCAGCGGAGAGGAGAATTCGGAAGAAGATGGATCTGCAAGTATGAAGGAATTCAATGACGCTAATTACTGGAGGGTGGACCAAGAGGTTGCGGTTCTAGAATGATGTCCTAATGTTGAATTTTCTTGCTTCGCAGGAGCTGAGGCAGTTGATTCATGTACAGAGTATATTTTTGTTTCCCTTCTTGTTTGATTCTCTTCTTTCCCTCATTAGATATCAAGCTTGTTTCTGATTTCAAGTTTTGCCTCTTCCTGTAAGCGACTTATAGTCCCCCCACCTCCTCTCCTATTTATCGAATTTTACTCAGTTTCTCCCATTTAATCATTCCCATTACAATGCAATGACTTATAATCTTCTTACATCCACGCATTCAAATAGTTTTAAGTCTTTGGGTGTGTGTGTTCTAAATATAAGAACTCTTTTTAATTTTGAGAGATCAAGAAGATTAAATAAATTACTTTATCATATTATATTTAATAGATCTTTGTGAAATACTTATATATTAATATATTACTCCTCCCGTCCAATTATAGGGTAACATTTTGGTCACAATTATGGGACAATATTTTGATTTTTGTCGATCTTTTCCTAAAATATCCTTATTGAAAAGTAATGTTTGTAACTAATTAATACCACATACATCTCAATTTTACTGTTTTTAAAATAAAATTAATTTGAGCAATTTTTGTCATATCACCCCTACTAATACTTCTTTCATAATAATTAATTTAATAACATTTATATTATCAGTGAGAAAACAATTTAATTTTTATACTACAATTCTTAATTATAGGACGCTTTTTGTAGTGCGATTTTATAAAAGCGTTCATAATTAGTACTTTTTGTAGTGCAAACTAAAGTGTATAATTAAGGAGAAGGAGTAACTTTTATTATACACTTCAGACTCACCATTATTAACGCTATTTAAAATAGCACAGTTTAATTTTATAAATTCCGTACAATTAAAAGGATTTACATCTAATTGACATTGGTGCTTGTGAAATTTATAAATAAAGATTTAATCTAGGCAATGAAAGTGGAGAAGGATAGCGGATAAAGCTGTTTCAGTTCTTCAAACGGGACGCAAGCTCATCACGTACGGGTGCAGATGTCATTTTAAATTCTAAGAAAGGGTTTTTGGGAAAATCAACTAATTTAACTTCTCTCCTTAATCTTTTCAAATTCTAGTAATTATGTCTTATAATTAGGACGAGAGGGAGTATATATTAATTTATAAGTCAGACAAAATAAAGAGAGAACTCTTATTTTGATAAAATGAAATGAATGTTTTATATTTAAGACTGAAATTTACTTTAACATTAGGTCTTAAATTTAACTGGACGTGGTGTAAATTTAATGATCAATTGAATGTGTTCGGATCGGTGTCAAGACGGTGCAGATTCCAACCGTCCATTGGTAGCATAGATGGAAGAATTATACAGTTCACACGATTTATAACTATGCCTCTGATTTGTTTTTCTTTTATGTGACCTTTGATTTTTTTAAAAAAACACTGGTAAACTTAATTTGTGGAATTTCTTCCGCCAAAATGTGTGTCACGATGTTCACAGAACAGATGACTCTAGAAGCTTCATCTGGGCAATGACATCCTTGTGATCGTAGGCACAAAAGTTTTTTGAAAAATTAAAGATGTTAAATAAATTACTTAATCGTGGCGTATGTTGTGTATTATTAAATTATATATCGATTTATAAGTCAAACAATTCAGTTTAGAGAAAAGATAAATATAAATATTTTAATGTGGTTTATTTAGCTTCCTTAATTTCTTTGAAAATAAGTTAACAGGTCTTGTATTTTTGACTGAAAGTAGTATATATGGATTGAGAAAGCTGAAGCTGGAAAATCAGGGTTTAATTGAGATTTCTAGGATATTTATCCATTAGAGTTGGTATTAAGTTATTAATGTTTTAATATTGCAAGACCTTTTAATGATAATATCTAGGTTATCCATTCGGAATATTTAATAAGGATATGTATCCATTAAAATTAGGATTAATTTATTTATCTATCTATAATATCTCAATTTTAAATTATTACTACGTATTTCCTAAGCTCTATAAATAAAGCCAGGTTGGTAATGGTATTCAGCGAATTGAGCCTCTCCCCCTCTACATATTCTCTCTGTCGTCTGAATTCTGATTTCCCACTCACTCTTTCTTTCCTCACCTTTATTACTTAATGACGTATTCAACAATTCATTAGTATTAATATAAGAGTTTGTGTTCAACTTTGAAATGTAAATCCTGGAAAGCAACCGATAATTCATCTTTACTCGTAAATTAAACCATTACCTTTTGTTTTAGAATGTGCTATAATTCTGATGATTCAACGAGAGAAGCTTAACCTAAAATCATAGCTTAAATTCGTGGTTCTCCTTTGAATAAATCAATTTTTCACTACATATAAGCTTTCCAATATCAAAACTCAATAGTAATGTGCTATAATGTACGTTGTGCTTTTGTCATGCCATGTTATAACGATGTAAACCAGGCAAGCTGGTCTCTTGTCTGTATCCTCTCATCAAGAAAGCAATCATAAGCACACAATGTTACTCTGTTCTAGAAGCAGAAAAAGGAATGCGATACTTTTTTTGTTTTATGTTTTTGGCCATTGCTGTGTGTAATTATTACGATTCAGTTTGTCTTCTGCACTATTGTATCGGTCAACAGATTAATGAAACCTAGCCTCTAAGAATCGAGACTGTTCGCTTCAATTACGTTTGACTATGATTGCAAGACCACTGATGTGATGTTACTATTCTGACAAAATAAAAGAATGATTCAGGTGAATTAACTGTACTATTCCATGTTTGTTCACAAGCTTTTATAGAAGGTGATTTGGGAAGTAAATCAACATATCAATCCTTCATATTTATTTATTTGTTTGTTTTTTTGGATAAAATATTATTCATAAGGAATTGCAAGGAGTTGAAGTCAGATAATAGCAGTCTTTCTTCATTCATCGCCTCAAAATTAGCTGATCGATGGAGATGGCTTCAAATTTTAATTATGATTTTGGCTTATTAGATTAATGGACTTCATTTTTAATCGCATATGTAATTGGGGAATCTGCTCCTAACTTCTCTGGTTCATGGTTTCCAAATCCCAAATCTATATTGCTTTTTGGTATGATTGTGCATTTCTATACGTTGAGTTGATGTCTTATTTATCATCGTAATTTTGAATTGTGTTGGCAGGTAGCACGTAATCTGAGCAGGCATTAGAGGATACAATTATGCTCATACTTCCCTATTGAGATGTCGACGTGTTTCCTGGTTTAGTTTATAAGAGCCTGTTTGGGGAAGTGGTGAAAGAGAGAAAAGCTACCGTGTACAGTAAAAAATCACTTCGAAGCTATTTTTGACATAGTTATAATGTTTAGATTGATAAATCAACAATTTGTGGCTTTTTTTTGTCTCAATGTACTTCAGTTGGAATGAAGTGGCCCTAGTCCCACCAATATGTCTTTTTTTCGGATGAAAGAGAATACTTTTTTAATTAGTTATTGATTTTCAGATGGCATGTTTTTGAACCAACTATCAACCAATAAAAAAATCTGCAATTTTGACACACATTATTGTAATTCTTTTAAAAATTTGAATTCAAACTTACTAATTATTTTCTTTTTCTATTTTTCTTGTTCTTGTTCTATAATTTATTTGCTTGAAAATTTGTTTCATATATTAAATTTCATTTGGAAAAAATTAACTATATTTTTGTCTTATTTTTAATTTGATTCTTTGATTGCATTTTGCCACGTGAGTGTTTTCAAGATTTTTTCAATAATAAATTAACTATTTTTATTTTATATGTATGTATTATTTAATAAGATTTATGTCATTTCTAATCATTTTCCATCTAAACTTGTTTTTCAAATAATCATCCAAACAAATTTTAGTTTGAAAAATTCACTTACACCATCAATACAAACATAAACCACATTTACATTTGACCTTTATCATATCTTAAGTCTACAAAAACCATATTAAAAAAAGTTATTTCTACCACCACTGATTCAAAGGGCGCTTAGTCATTGGTGTAATATATAATACCTGTTTGTGAATTGTGACTTTCGATTCTGTCATGATGGGGCAATGCTGAAATATCATGTACTTGTTTGATTATCGCACATAGTACCTTTTGTTGTTGTTGTTGATGTTCCAATCTGTTTTCCGAATATGGCGTCATCTGAAGTATGCCTAATTTTCTATGAACTGCCTTAAACTAAAAATTATCAATCACAAGGCGTATCAGATGTCCAACAAGTATATTTTGGATATTTCTTGACTCATAAATATCTTGAGTAAGACTTGGGTATATAACCAAACGGTCCTTCATTTGGCTATTGGTTAGTATCCCTGAATCCTGATGGCTTTTTACTTGTTCAAATATTGGAGAGTGGAAATTTGATGTTTGTCCAGTTTTCATTTACGTAAAAGCACATGGAACTGTCATGAAAAACATTGTTATAAAGGGAAAAATGATGAGGCCATTCTCACGAACGTGCTTTTTGTTGCTGTGCCATTACAGTTAAAACTGTGTGATCGATATGAAATCCAAATCTTCATTTAAGATTTAGAAATCCAAAGTTCTGAAATTCAAAGTTGCAATAAGCGTAGCTTTGACCATTTGGGTCCCTAAAATAGTTCTTCCAATCCATAATGACGCACTTGACTAACACAAATCTTAATTTCCATCAGAACTTGTGATCACTGTGAATCAGTATAATTGACAGAGCATAACTGTTAAATCTTTGTCTGCGCTATAATGTCCACTTTATTAACCTTGACTTTCTTCTTTTACCAAATTCAGATATTTGCGCTGTTAATTTCCTCTCACTGCTTGATTGGATGGCTCACGTAAAGCTGCAAGGTGTAATTCCAGCAGGGATTAGCGTGCACAGATTTGGTGACATCAATACATACCCTCCTCTCACAATCACAATCCATTATAACATGGTCGTCATTTTCGTCCGATGAAGCATTTATTATTGATTTATTGGGATCCATAAAGCGTTCTTGTTATTCAAGATAATTATCACACTAATGACTCTGGCGCCAAATCATCATCACTTTGTTCATCAATACTCCGCTTCATAAAAAGTTAAAATCATTAAATTTATTCTAAACTTTAAGTAATTTTTAATATTACACTACTAATTATACTCCTAGGTCCACAATATAGACCACTTTAACTATATCACGGAAAACAAAAAATGACAATTAAGTCACTTAATATGTCATAAAATGTAAGTTTTTTCCACTTTTACCTTTCTTTCGGAGAAATGTGTTTAATTACATTAGGAATGCTATGTCAAAAGGTGGGGTATAATGAGTGAGCAAAAGCTGAAAAGTGAGTATTAATTAAATTGGATATGATTTATATTAGGATCATGTATTTCTTAGAAGTGTTATATGTTGTGGTGGAGGAAGTATTAATTATAACTCTCTCCCACTACGTACCTTTATTAAATGTAATCATACGTGAAAAAAATATTTAGTATTTTTCAAAAATGAGTAAGTATCTTATAAAAAAGGATCAAAAACACTTATTAATTATTGTCTTATAATAAAGAAGGAGTATTCACTAAAGTAGGTTATAATACAACAGTTATGACTTATGAGATCAGGATCAAGTAATATTCATTTATTCAAACAAAATGGTTATAGTCAGAAAGTGGGGAAAAAACAGAGAAAGTGTCATCTTTGTTTTAAGAGAAAGGCTTCTTCTGATGCAGCAAGGAGATGAACAAACTCACTGCACTTTACTTGTTTTATAATCTCCATTTCCCACAAATTCAAAGGGTTACTTGCCCCACTTCCGCATTTTGAGTTTTGCACATACTTCACGTAGTTAGTAGCCTTGATTTAATGCTTAAATTGTGCCGTTTTCTATTATTTTTATAATTAATATTCTCTTGTTGTTAAGTGTAATTTTTCAAAATAACAATAACCGATACCAAAAAGATCATTTGTGACTAACATTTTTTAAATTAAAATACCAAACTAAAAATTGTAGATAAGGGAAAAAAATTGAATTACAAAAACCAAAAAAATGTCTACTAAATTAACAAAAAGACAAATAGATGATCCGAATATAAGATTTTGCAGTTTGGGCATTGACAATTTAAGAATAACTATTAGTAAGCTTGAATATACACAGAGAACAACTGAGAGGCTTAAGTTATTAATCTCTATAACCAAGATGTTGATTCATATTTAAGTTGTCAACACTTGAACTTTAAAAATCATATATTTCTATAAGATTGCCTATTTGTTCTTTTGCTAATTTAATAGACATTTTGGGGTTTTTTTAAAAAAATTTAAATAAATAGTATTTTTCTTTTATTTTTCGTAAAATTAAATGTGGAATTTTGTTTTATAAGTGAAACTGTTGTGTGTGAGGTCCACCACACGTGTTAATGGGGCTAGGGCCTGGAGGCCTATCTCACCATATCTCTGTCGTTAGCCTCGTGAACTCGCTAATTTTTCAACCATTAGGTGAGTTAGTGCCGCAATAAATATAAAAACAAGAATTAGTGGATCTTTTTTAAGTTCTAAAATGCCCCTCCAAAACAAGGTCACGAGAAATGTTTTAGTTGTAGTAGCTATATATATAGTGATTTACATACTCTGAGAGGAATTCTAAAACATTTCAAAATATAAAGGCTGAAGGCCCATATAAAAATAAAATACTTTTTAGTCTTAAATATAAAATACGGATTTGTAGTGTGAATTATATTACAAATATGTATATATTAAACCGGGTAGTACTACATTTGGTTGTTAATGTATGACCCATAGAAAAATAAAATACTACGCTTGGTCTTTAATCTGGGTAAATTAAAAAAATTAGTTAAATTATTTATTTATTAAAAATATGTGTTTGTTCTCCTAAAACACACTCTTAAATCTTTTGCAACCAATAGAAATAATTTAAAAAAAATATGAGGGGATAAAGTAGATTGAGGTCTTAAATTCAGTATCAAATCTAACCCCAAACTAGTTCATACAAAAGAAAAAACAAAATTCCAAGAGACCATTTGATTGCTAAAAATACTATTTTTACGAATGAGAATTTAAATTATTATGGTCCTTCCATTCCTTTTTAACTTTTATCTTTTGAAGAAAAAATTTGTTTTCATTTATCCATCATTTTAAAGTTTCAAAGAAAACATATTATTATTTGGATCATATTTATATCAAGTTCTCCAATCACATGAACATGTGTCCTATTTATTTTCATGTAAGTTTATAGTTAAATGATGATAATTCAAAAATAGAACACATGGATATATGTGATCGGAGAACTTAACAAAATTGATATAAGAAAATTGGCGTAAATATTTTCCTTATCATTTTTCCCGTACGCTCTTATCCATCTTCGCAATTCTAAGGCATAGTAATTACTAAAACAAATGAATAGCATATTAAAAAAAAATCCAAAACACACACTAACATAGTAGTTATATTTCTTAATTTACATGCTAAACTTCAAAGTAATAGATAGAATAAAAGAACAGAGGGAGTAATTATATTAATATTAGTATATGAAGGAAATAAATACCACTTTGGTTTTATTTATAAATTATTTTGACCAAAAAATTAATTCTATTTATATTTAGGTTTGGGGTAGTAAATGAGATTGTGATTTCTATATTCATTTGTATTAATAAAAATAGAGAGAATAAAAAGAGAAAAATACTTATTTATAAATGAAAGCGAAAGTTAAAATTTACTACATCATCATTGAGCTAATTACCTCTTATTGGTATATATAATTTAGTTAAAAGAAACATAAATAGGATCGCGAGTGATAATAAATATTTTTTCCTGCAAGAAAACCAAGCAAGTGTGCATGAAATGAGTGACACTAAAATTAAAAAGGGAAGATGCCTCACTATCTCAATTCTCAATGCAAAGGAGGGCAACTCCGCACAATAGGGCTTTGGAACTCAAAACATAGAATTCAACCCCTTGGAATTCCAACCTCTCTCTTCCAATGCCTCCTCCTTTGACCATTTGACTCCCTTTTTCTTTTTCTTTTTCTTTTTTGGGCTGTTTTCAACAATAAAGTCTTCATTTACCATATTCTGTACTACCACTCTTCCATTTTATAAGTCAACTTTGTTAAAAAATTTGGTCATTTTATAGTCAGTTTGTGAAATAAATGAGATTGTGACAATTTTCTTATGTAATGATGATGAGAGATTGGCTAGATCGTATTGGAAAGAGAAAAAGATGAGAGATTTAATGATAAATTTTAAAAGATCTGAATTCATAAATGAGGTAAAGTTGGAAATTTATTCCATAATTATTGAGATCTTACCTCTCGCCGGTATGTGATTTGGTCAATGGAACTTATAAATAGGATCAGGTGGTACTACAAACCCATTAATTAAAAAATATTATTCAATTTTGATATCCGTGTTGCTGCTGCAGCCTGCAGAGTTATGAGTAAGTATCATGAAAAAAAGCCTAAAAATGAGATGTGGATAAGAGGGTACAGGCTGAGGATATCACCTGAAAGGCGTAAGCAAGAAGCAAGAGCCAAAGCTGAATCAAATCCCAAAACAGCCAGCCATATTATCATTATCACTGCCCAAAAGGCACGCCCATCTAGCCGGCGACACATTTGCTCTTGTGCACGTGAACTTGCCATTTTTTAATTGCACAAAACCTTCAACAGTTACTACTAGCTAGCCAGTACCACTATATATATACTACTTGTAGTAGTAATTTTGTAAAACACAATGCATGTTTATTTATGTCTTTGCCTATTAAAAAAATGGTAGCTGCTTGTTTGAATTGAAAAGGATCAAGTGGTTAAGGTCCCACGCCCACGTGTGGGCATTGCTTAGGAGTGAACAAAGAACACTGATATTGAGGTGGTTTTGTTGGGATT